>MEIZ01000159.1:181012-193142 GCA_001723225.1 Globodera ellingtonae | reverse complement strand
CACTAAGCTCAATATTTTATAGCATATTCAAATTCGCATCCTCAAAAGGGACGCCATCCAGGATAAAATGCGGATATATACTTTTGTGGGAGACAATACGAATTTACCGTTTATTGCGCTAAAAGTAAGCATGGCCAACAATGAGATGGCCAGAATGATCGCATTGACGCAAACTTTCATGATGGCTTAAATTAAATAAATTGGAAAGCTATTTATTTGATCATTTTAATAATAAAATAAAGGTTTGTGAAAGCATTTTACACAAAATGATTTTGAGAAAAATGAAGCCAATCATTWTTCATCCATTCATTCCATTTACTTTTTTATGTAAGCAAAAAATGCGTTCATCAAAAGCGATTCATATGAATTATTTAATTCGATGATGACATCCTATTCAGAAAAATATATCGCCTAACTAAAATTTAWGTTAATTAAAATTTATAGTTTAAATTTTTAAATAATTGTCGATTCTAACATTTTTAGAAATAATAATATATTTTATTATTGTGTTTATGTTATTTATTAATCAGTGATAGATATGATTGTAAATTCATAGTTCATATTGACGAAAAGTCCATCTTACTTCGTTGTTTATACATTGAATTGTGTCCAGGGGTGCTCGTAACAGCCAAAAAAAATTCGTAACTCGTAATCCGTAACTCGTAACTATCAAAAAAAATTCGTAACTCTTAATTATCAAAAAAATTCGTAACTCGTAATCCGTAACTCGTAACTGCCAAAAACCACGTAATTTTAAGTAATCCGTAACTCGTAACTCGTAATTTTTTATACTGTTCGAATCCCAAAATTTACTTAATATCATAATCAAAATTGTAGAGGAGGATATTGTGATGGCAAAATAAGAGTTTCTCAAGATTGGGCAACAATTTCTTTCTCAGATCGGTAACAATCAATCCGGCAGTCGAGAACAGGTCTCGAAACAAAGGTTACGACCATTGAGGCGTCCATCGCCGTAAAAGTTTATTTAAAATTATTAACTTAACCAAAAAAAATGTAAAGTTTATTTTGAAATTATTATTTCATAAATATATTAATTGCATAATTTAAATAATGCGAAAGCGCGGCACGGAGTACTTAAAAACCAGCTAATATTTTGATTTAATTCTGATTTTGATTTTATATTTAAGCATTCACAATATTTTGCGTATGCGAACAAAGCAAAATTTAATTTACGATGTACGAAAAAAGCCTTTAGAAAAGTTCTCTGCTTATGTCTTGAGAACTGAAGAGATTAATTTGCTTTTTATTGTAATTTCTGTTTTTGAATGATTTGGAGGCTAAATTGATTTTTAAATTTTTGATTTAAAATAAAAATAAAATAAGGATATTTTAGACGTAATATCATGAGAAAGATGTTTAAAAGGCATGTTTGTAATTTTTTGCAAGCAAACTTTATGAAAGGTGAGCCATTTAATTTAATGTATGAAGTGTTAGACGGCACCAGGAGCATTTTTAATTTAAAATACACTAATATCATTTATTAGTTAATAACCAAATAATTCATTATAATGAAATTATTTAATAAAATGTTTTAATAAAAAAATCGCAAAAAAAAAATTTAAATTTAGGAGAAGCTAAGTTTTAAAATTTTAAATAATTTTTGACTTTGGAAGAGGATAACAAATGATTAAATAAAATAAAACATAATATTTAACTTTAAAAGAAAAATTTCTTATCGAAAAATGAAATAAATATATTAATAATCTATGAGAATAGTAAGAGCACGAAAAACATTAATCTAATAAAATTCAAATTAATGTAGTATATGTTTTTAAAATAACCAGCAATAAAATGAATTTTATTAAAAAATCAATAAAGCAGTTGTCTTGAAACATATAATCAAATAAAGCAGCTGCCGAAACCATCCCGGAGGTCCACAGCATCGAAAGAAATCATTTAAACTCGACATTGTGAAAAATGTATGTTGATAATCAATGCGCAAATCTCTCTCGACTCAAACCTCAAAAGACAAAAAATAAAAACAATATTAAAATATAAAATGTGTCAATTACATGCCATTTGCTTTTATATATTTTAAATATTGATTACGGCCTTCGCTCGTCATCGTTATTTAATTAAAATAATAAATTTTTTTTGTGCTTTTTACCAAAAATGGGATTGTAAAATATCTCTCAGTTGTCAAAGGCTGTATTTGATTCTTTCACGCTCTTTCACGCATGCCTGCATTTTTGCTTTTTGTTCGATTGTGTTCTTTAGTTGAAGTGGTTGTTGCCATTCGCGTTTATTAAAAACATAAGTCACTTTCCGGCTGTCTGCAGCTTCCTTCAGCCACAATCTTGTAGCAGTTCTTTAAAATTGGTATTTTTCATTTATATAAAATTTTTGATTGAAATTTTTGCGAAACTAATAAATGCAATTTTTATAATTGTTCGCATTATATTATTATTTATTTTAGATTTTCTAAGAATTTACCTTTTGCAGGATATTTTTTTTAAATTTACGGATAATATTCAATAAACATTCAAATGCTCAATTGCAATAATAATCAATATTTGGGACTTTTCATTCTTTTTCCGCACTCACAATTTTATTTTGTTGCCCTTATTCTCCCACGAATTGTCATTTTCATGCGAAAATAACTCGGACCTGTTGTTTAGCTTATGAATAATAATCGTAATTTCAATGCACGTGGTCGTGCACCCTATGTGCAACAGCAACAGCATTCCCGGCGCGGACCCCCGGCACGCAGAGTGCATGAGGCGGGATGTAGGTCTAATTGCTGACTGTAAATTAAAAAATAACGCAAGCGTTAAATCAAAAATATAAAAATGTTATGAACAATTATTAAAATTAGGAAAAATAATTTAAAGAAATCATGAACTATTAAATTCTGCATAAATAAAACAAAATAAAGCTAAAATTGGACAATAATTTTATTTCTTACATGTTAAAAATATTATCATATTTTAAAAAGACAGTTAAATAAAAATTTATCTAGTACATTATTGTACCAAAATAATCAAAGTCTTCGACAAATACCGAATTATACAAGATTTGCATTTGCAATGAGTTGTTCTCAGCTAAATTTAATTGTTACAAAATAAATGACCGCTCATTATTAATGAATTTTTGAAAAAAATCAGTAGACCAATTAATAAGAATAAAAATTTTTTGATAAATATTACATTTTCGGTCTTAGATATTTTGCAATTTTATCTATTTATTTGATTTTTTGTTACGAATTATTTGATAATTTCTTTTAATTTTGTAATTTTTGGCCATTTTTTTATTGTGTTTTTCAATCAGAATAATTTAATATGGATTACAAGTTATGTCTTGAATTTGAGGTCTGAAAATGTTCTTCAAAAGGTTTTTATAAAATTTTCCACAGTCCAATATACGTAAAAGGTTTTTTTAAGTTAGCTCTGTAAAGACAGTTTAGGTAAGCCACTTTATGGCCCTTCAAATTTCCCAAAAAGTGTCGATTGGGGGATTGTTCACTTTTTTTAAGTCGATCTGACTTGAACCATTTTTATAGTGATGGGTGAGCGATTCTAAGACTTAGTTCAAAAAAGGGCACCTATCGGTTTAAGCCAATTTATAATCCTTCAAACCTTGGCCGTGGATATTTTTTTAGGTTGGAAGTATCTTTAAATCAATATTATTGCCCCCCCCCCCGGCGATGGGAAACGAACGCCCATCCCCGGCTGGCAGAAAAAAACAGCCATTTGAATTGCTGCAGCGAGCGGTGGATGGAAAAAATGGCTGCAATCGATTATAAATTTAATAATTCCTTCCCAATTTATGTCTGCAAATTAACAGCAAACATAGCAATTGCAATGAACACAATTTTTTTTGTTTTTTTAATAATAAGTATTGAAGACACCTTAACCGAACTTATTGACAAGCCAGCATAAGCTAAACTAAGGTTTCATCAATCTAAAGAAAATTTTTATACGATTTATCGTTAAATTTTTTATTGTAATTTATAAAGAAAATTATGAAGAAGTTTCGCTAACAAATATATTTAAATCGATTGGCAGACTAAAACCAAATAAACAAAAGTTTGAAACACATTTAAACAAATAATGAATATGCATAAAAATTAAATACTACATATAACTAACTACACATATTCAAGAATTTTTTTTTTGCCCAGGCCTCCAACATAGAGCAAGTTCTATTTATTCATCTTAAAGTTTACTTATTTATACGACTTCTAAAAATTATTAATAATCAATCTAAGCAAATAAACCATAATTAAATAATTTAATTAAGAACATTATTTTGAAATTAAGTATTTAAAGGATGCATTTAAAAACATTGTTATTAATTTTAAGGTTGATAAAGAAAATTAAAAGCATAAATAATTTTGAAAGTAAATAAATGAATGATATTCAAACCCAATCGCTCGTGTTCAATTTGCTTATTAAAGAGAACGTCCATCTACCAATGCTTTCATGAAAAGCAGATCTAAATAATTTATAAAAAATTCAAATAATTCAGATTAAATTGATTTATAAAAAAATTAATTATTCCATAAATTCAATTTTTAGTTTTTATATAATATTATTTGGATTGGATAATTTAATAACAAGATTTTTGGCGTGGCGATAGGTAAAAGTTTAAGCGTCGCTCTTAAAAAAAGCATCTGTGGTAAAAAACAATTACAAACAAAAAAAAATGTAAAGCGTAAATTAAAGTCAATAATAACAGAATAAGGTTTGCAAAAGAAGTTTAATCAAACTTAAATAAATGCAAAAAAAAAATCATTTAAATTTTAGAAAAAAATAACAAAAAGCAAAAATATTATATCATGTGAAGAATACATTAGCTAATTGTCAATTTTTTGTATTGTAAAAACAGAGAATTAGTATTTTTGACAAAGATTAAATATTATATATATTTTAATGATGAAATAAAATAACATATAAAACTATCATMGAAAAGACAGAATAAAAACCCACAAAAGGCATTAATCAGAAATATAGATAAATTTATAAAAACAAGAATATCGCGCATCGCCAATACAGAAATATATTAAATTAAAAGTCAAGTTTAATTTAAACAATAAAAAGATTAAAGCAAATAATAATTTCCTTAAGCGTATGTTCTTTAAAAAATTTAAATGAATTTATAGTGATAATGTAAAATAAAAAACAAAAATTAGTAATACTATAAAAAAGACAACAATTTGTAGCAAAATAAATTAAATATTGTCCAACCGTTGCTTGGTCTAAAGATAAAAAAATAAATTTATTATGATTTTTTGTTTCCCCAATGCGCCAAACCATTGGGGGGACCCTATTGGTCGGCAAAAATTACAATAATATTAACATCGGGGGCATTTTGGCGAATAAAAATACCAGATTTCTTTTAAATTAATTTTAATCTGTTAAAATGGTTATCTTTACATAAATTTAAACAAAATGGAAAGTTGAAGAATATAACCAAAAAAATATTTTATAATAAGTGTAATGAGATGTGATAGATATTAATAGCAAAAAATTAACTAGAGATGATAAAATATGTATAAAATTACAATTATAGCAAAATGTTGAAAATATCCAAGTGATTTATAGCTGGCATTTGTTTTTTTATTTAATTAATTATCGAAATATGTTTAAAATTACATCAACAAAGTGATCTAAAAATCAATAAATGATATAAAACAGAAGACATAAATATATCAACATTAATATACTTAACTTTATTTAAACATCGTCCTTTCTTAAATAACAAAATTAGAAGAAAATAAATAATTGATTACGAGCGATAAACTTTAATTTTCCATCGATGATTAACTTACAAAATTATTTGGAAATTTTATGCGCATTTTTTAATATAGGTATTATATTTTTTATATTAGTTTCTTAAAGTGCTCCCAATGTGTTTATTGAAACGCTCGACCTGCGCAATTTGTGGCACATTTTATCTGTCTCCATTTTATTTGATTTTCAGTGTTTTTCCGCTAGTTTTTTTTTGTTTATTTAATATGATAATAATACATCGAATTAATCAGATTGAACGCATTAAGCCTTCGCGGCGCAAGAGGAACATAAAAAGATGCCCTAACACCTTCCGTTACCGTTGAGAAACGGGTGCAGTTTTTAAAATATTTGCGTTCGGTGCTAATTAAAATAAAAATATTGTTTTTAATACATGTTAATTTCACACAACTTCTTTTAAATTTTAAGATCACGTTTATTGTATTGGTACTTGTAAATAGCTTATTTATTTTTTTTGCTTTTGTTTCTAACTTTGCTGCTTATTTTATATTCCAAAGATTGCAGTCAATAGTTATATTTTCATTTCTCGAAAAATATTAAATATTAATCCATTAACTGACAACTTAATTCTGGTTGGTGTTTAATTTCGCTTTACCGTTTAAAATTTATTATTTCATCTCCTTGTTTTATTCCTCTAAAATAATTTTATTTTTATTGTTTAGGCCAATAAATTTTCCTTTATAAAAACTTATTTATTTTTTTTATTACTGGCGCAGAACATTATTTTGGTTTTTTTTAAATATATTTCTTTTAGCATGTATGAAATGTTTTATTTTAATAAGCAATTTTCCTTTTATCATAATCTAAAATAGTTTGATTTATATTTATTAATGTCATAGATAATGTTCGCAAAAGAGGCATCACCTTCTGAAATACATGAATTTTGAACATGTATAAGTAATTAGTTTATGTTACCCATTAAATGTTTGTTTCTTATTAATTCGGAGCAAGGTTAAAAAAAGGATAAAGATAACTAATTTTTACAAAAAAGCAAAATATTTGAACACTTGAGGTATTTTGTACAAGCGTCCGTATACTATCCAAATACCTTTAAATAAAAATATTGAAACAAAACAAAATTGCTGCAAAAACGGATCGAAACATTAGTCCAACCAATGCAAAAGAAGCCAGACGTCTGGACAAGGTATCACACTCAAATAGGGTAATGCACCCACCACCTGTGAGAGAATACATACATCATTTTGAAATATTCAATTAATTAGCATGATAAATAATAAACAAAATTAAATCAAAATATGTATAAATTTAAATTTAAAGTGAAAATATAATATAAAATTTTAAGTTATACATAAAATCAAAACACCTCTAAAAATTAACTTTTATAAATTTAACAATTTTCTTAATTTTAACACATTTTAAAATATAAACCAATCTTATTTCCCTAACAATCCTTTTGTTAGCCAAAAAAGTTGACGTGAAACTAAAACATTTTTTAAAACGCAATATTGTAATAACGTATGTTATTTTAAAAAGTATGGAGGGCAACTCACACTTCGCCGATGGCTGTCTGCACTAACAAATCCGGGAGAGTCTGGCACCCGCGATGCCGTGATAATGTCTGGCGCTGTGAGGCTTGTGAAGGATTTCATTAAAATCAATGAATAATTATCGCTTAAAATGAATTATTTATTACACCCTAAAACACGTAAATTTTGTTGAAGATGCCAAAAAAAATCGCATAGCAATATTTAATTAAAAAAACTATAATAGCTAATGGATAATGACTTGTGCTAGGATTTTTACATTCGATCTAAAATAGGTGAGAAAAAAAGGCAAAATAGGTACCAAAAACTGGGTTCATAATAAAAAGGTGCAAAAAAAATGCGTGTAACGGGTTTAGACGATTGTGATCCAAATATAATTTTGCAAATGCAAAAATCCACCTTTTAAAACCTATTGTTACCTAAAAAAATATGCTGCTGGAAATCATTTAATTAAACAAATTTAAATTAAACTCATAAAAAAATATGGTAATATAGCAACATTCGTGATTTTGTGTTAATAATTAAAATATTTTTTCATGAAAATGTTGTCTGAATTAATTATTTAAATTTGAATGTGAAGATATATATTTATATAAAATTTAATAATTATAACCAATTAATATGAATGTCAAAATTATGTTTATCAACTAGTATTCAAAAAATGCTGAGTATTTAATAAAAATATAAATCAGCTGGAAATAAAGATACAAATGTAATGCGGTGGTTGCGAGCGTATATAATGTGGCGCTACCAGCTGCAAATGACAAGTGGAACATATAAATTGGTCAAACAGTTTTATATTAAATTGTTCCAGGTTCATAAACGATGGGCAGTACGACGAGTAAATCGGATATACTAAAAAATGACATAAACAAAAAATTACCAAGTACTCCTGAAATTATAATATAAATTGCTAACTTGAAAATAATTGAACAATAAAAAAAATCAAAAATAGATAATGCTTGGTTATTTAAAAAAGCGATAAAAAACTATTTTTAACAAAAAAATTCAAGATTAAAATTTCACATAAATAATTTTATTTATTGTATGAATTTATTATTAATTTTTATTCTTTTATTAATTTATTAATCAAAAATCAATTAGGTTTAAATTAATTATTTAGTTGAGACATTTTTTGAAAGAATATTTAATAAAACTGCTTATGAAGTCTTTTGCAAAAAATTTGATGCACTCGTCAAGTAATTTGTCTATAATACTGACGCGAAATCAATTGCACAACATGCGAAATGTAAGAGTTTTCTACAGGCAGTTTGAATGCAATCAAAAAAATATATAAAAATACGGCAATTTTTGAAGCTTAAAAATACGAATGTTGCAAATTTATTGATCAAAAATCAATTTCAAAAATGATAGGTTAAATTCATTATTTAGTTGAGACAATTTTGAAAAGAATATTTATTAAATTTATTATTTTAATTTAAAATAAATCAGAAAAGGGTAAATAAAATTTGTCAAATATGATTTACTAATCAACAGGCAAATGTTTAAATGCTTATTAAAAGTATAATAAAAGCAAAATAGAAAAATTAAGTTTCAAGATCATTCGTTTAATGTGAAGGCAATTTAACGACTGCAAATTTATATTAATGATGAAACCCAAAATATATAAAAATCAAACTACATATTTAATATTTAATATGAAATAAAAAGATTAGAGTTACTAAACAAAAAAGTTGGCATAATCTGCTTCATAAAATTAGAATTTCTACAAATTCTATTTTTATTATAATTTTTATCCAAAAAAAAATCGAAGGGAAAGTATTCACTTTTCATTACGTGAACGTTCATTTTCTGTTATAAAAATTTTAAATGTCTTATTTTAATCATGAAAAATATGAGAGTTAATTACATAAAAATAGCTAGATAATGAAAGATATCAAAGTCTAAAAAGAGAGTGAAAACGCATTTGGCGTAAATGAAAACGGGCTTGGTTGAAATAAAGACTGATTTAGCAAAAATAAGATCGAAAAATCAGGTTGTTAGTTTTAAATAATTCTTTTTATTGTTCTTTAGCAGAAATAAGATCGATTTAGCAGAAGGAAAGTCGATTTTTAGGGGTGCATTTTTTGTTTTTATTGCATTTTTCGCAGAGTTTTTTGAAAAGTGCCAAAATAGTAAAGTATAAAAACATAGTTTATATGCTAACCCACAAAATATGTAAAAAAATGTTTTATAACTCGATGAAAAACAATCGCTCTGATCGTAAAACATGCTTTTCATATAATGATAGAGAATTGATTGGGCTATAAAATGGCTATAAAATCATAAAATTTTGTTTAGAATGACATGAGTTATATAATTTTGAAAAGTGGTGCAGGCTTTGCATTGAAGGTAAGAGTCCGCGGGTTTTACCACTTTTTGTTCGCGTTAGCCTCCATGGTTTGCCTTATAATGCGGTTAATAATCAAAGAAATTGGACTATTCGACAAATTACACGAAAATATTGAACCTCAGCCTCTTTCGGGTGAATGGACACAATGACAACAAAATTCTTAAGACAATGCGGCCAAAAATATTTCAATTGATAGGCAAATTTAAGACATGCCAAAATTGGAACAATATTTTCTGTCACATTATTTTTATTTTGATAAGCAAATGATCGAAAAAAATAATCTTAGGAAAGTTCACGTGATTTGTTCCATATCATTTTCATCTTCTGATCTTTTTGAGTTCACTTCTACTTCTTTTTTACTGCTAAAATTTAAATAAATGATTAATTTACTGTTTTTCAAAAACGAATAAAAGCATACGTCCAAGTTGGATACCAAAATGGCAATCTGTTTCGCAGGGCGGCTCAATTTTGTATGCTAAACAAGAAAAAAATTAGAATAATTGTATTTTTTTATTTTTATGAATTATAAAATTTTTAAAATTAATTTATTGAAATAAATACGTCCAAATTGAAAGCCGAAAAAATATTGTGAAGTTGTAGTTGAGGGCACTGTGGTTGTTGTAGTTGTAGTAGTCGTCGTTTTCGTCGTCGTTGTGGTGGGCTTTGTCGTCGTTGTGGTGGGCTTTGTCGTCGTTGTGGTGGTCTTTGTCGTCGTTGTGGTGGGGTTTGTCGTCGTTGTGGTTATTGTCGTTGTAGTGGGCTTTGTCGTCGCTGTGGTTGTCGTCGTTGTGGTGGGGTTTGTCGTCGTTGTGGTTGTTGTCGTTGTGGTGGGCATTGTCGTCGTTGTCGTGGGCTCCGTGGGCTTAAAATGAATTGATTGATTAATTGAGTTCACCAAAAGCTGACCAGATCCTTTTCAGTTTGCTTATATACAGATAATCAAATAAAATTATAGTTTGATGTTTTTCCGAATTTCTCTTACCATAAATTTAAATAATTCTTTTTGGAGTTTTAATGACAATTGTAAACGCCACACGAAAAACATTACCGAACTAAGCAAGTGCGCATTGCACAAATCGGCGTCGTCGCAAAGTTGGTAAAGCGATTGATAAGCATCAGGCCTAGTAATGTCGCCGTTTTTGTTATNTTGATAAGCATCAGGCCTAGTAATGTCGCCGTTTTTGTTATTAACGCAAACAGATTTATAGTGAGGTTCCAAGTCGTCTCCTTTGGAACTACATCCTTTGTAGATGGTTAAMATCTTATMATCTGTAAAACATATATTTTTAAATGTGTGTTCTACATTTTTAAAACGAAATTAAGTAAAATGGGAACAGCTCGGGTGGGTTAGAATCCCGTCCCGAAATAATTTAACCTAAAATTTACAAAAAATTACATTACCAAATAAGCACATTGCCGAAAAACACGGCCCGTCTTCTGTACATTCTTTAGAGAAATCTCTAATTTGAGCGTCGAAGTAGCCACTTATGCATTTAGTTCCTCAAATTGAAAAATATATATGTCTATCGGTAGATATGGATCAAATTTTATGGAATTTTAGTCTTCTAAAAATATGCTATTTGATGCACTGCATCCCTAAAAAATACTTTTTCTGGAACCAGTCCAAAAGATCAATCTAATTTTTTTTGGGAAGGAGGGTCGGGAAAATGTTTGCAAAAATCGACACTCTTTTAAATTATGAAAAAGCACGGCCTGTTAACTTAAAAGCCGTTTTTTCCATAAGTTTCAAAACTTCAATCGATTCAAAAACAGTTTTAAATTTTTATTTGCTATTGACGAATTTGTAAATCAGTGCATCAAATAACATATTTTCAGACTATTTTTTTCCATATTTTTTGACCAAATGGGCCTCTCCCCTAATACATATTTTCAAAATACCGTATACTTTTGTGAAAGGCAATACAAATTTACCGTTTATGGCGCTGAAAGTAAGCATGGCCAACAATGACATGGCCAGGATGATCGCATTGACGCAAACTTTCATGATAGCTTAAATTAAATAAATTGGAAAGCTATTTATTCGATCATTTTAATAATGAAATAAATGTTTGTGAAAGCATTTTACACAAAATTATTCTGACCAAAATGAAGCCAATCACATCCATTCATTCCATTTACTTTTTTATGTAAGCAAAAAATGCGTTCATCAAAAGTGATTCATATAAATTATTTAATTCGATGATGACATCCTATTCCAAGCCCATGGGCTACTAATAGAGGAAATACGGTAATTTAAAATACCTATAATTATATTTGCTGCAATTTCAAAAATCTGTTACAATACGAGAATGCAAAAAATCCTTGAGCAGTCTGCATGTTGTAATTAAAGCAATATATATATATAATGATAAATTTAAATAATATTAATGTAGCTCTAACAAAATATCAAATTAAATGTTACTATATCATTATTACCAAAGTTGCAGAAATAAAGAGGCATTGAAGGTTAATTGATTTTCGTTCAATTAATACACACATTA
>MEIZ01000159.1:124788-180911 GCA_001723225.1 Globodera ellingtonae | reverse complement strand
AATATCAGATTGGATTTCTTACTTAAAAATTTTTCATAACAAAGTCTTCTAATCATTGTTTTACAGCTTTTATTTAAGTTTATCTGATTAACATACATTAAAAAAATAACCTTTATTTCAATGAATTGTATTAATTAATAACAAATATAACTTTTTATTAAACTGCTTAGTTGTAAGTTTTGAAAATCGCACATATTGTGTTTTTTTATAATAAAAGTTTTGGCTTTTAACGAATTGATTTATAAAGAAATAAATATGTGAAAATTTACGAAATATATTAATCTGTCTCTCACAAGCCATAAAATACAAACTGAGCAAAAATTTTAACAAAAAAATGTCTGTCGGTGATGATCTCAACAATTTGGAACGAAGAAGTCAAGCTTGGAAGCAACGGCCCCGTTGCGTATCGAAGGGCTCGCCAGATTCCGCTATTCGGAGTTATCCATGAGGCTTAGGAATTTATAAGAAAGCAATTCTTGGAGAGAATGCTCGCGCTAATATCAACTAATAATGAAAGAGCGGCCCCATCATTACTCGCTTTTTTGAATATTTGTTTAAATGTAAAAACTTATTACGCATTAAGTTATTATAAAATTTAACTAAAATTTATCGAATAACAAATAATTCATATAAATTTGAACATCAGCTTGAATGAAATAGAAAACTAAAGAAAGCTAAGAATTTAGTTATATAAAAAAAATTATTACTAAATAAATAATATTAAACGATTGAAAATAATTATTTAAAAATTAGCTATTTATATAGCTGAAAATAATATTTGAGACCAGCGGACGCTGGTTGGATTCTTCAACATGGCACTTCCACTGACATATGTATTGACGTCCTACTTATTTATAAGTAAAATAAGTTAAACAAAATTCAAATTTTTATAATTGAGATCTGGATAAAGAGAATAAATTATTATCAAAATCAAATAAATAACATCGGAAAATTTCGCAAACCAAAAAATAACAGAAAGCTAAATCAAGAAATTAATGAAAATATCTTAATTAAAAGACAATACGCGCTATCAGAAAACCGTGTGATTTGGAATAAATAAGTGCATAAGTAAGTGAACTAAAATTTAGTAAATTTATTTTAAATAAAGGCATTTGGATTACAAAGAAAATAAGTTTCAACAAAATAATAATAAAAAAAAATAAATATATAAATAAAAAGACATCATTAATAACCTTAACCATTTTTATGCAGTGCCGCATTTACGACAGTTTTATTACAGTAATTGTGCGAACTAATAATATGCAAGAACAATTCAGAACGACACTCAGTGTGGAGATCACTTTAGCTGAAGTTTTTATGTTTTAAATACCTATAAAAAATGTAAAAATAGTTAAGCATAAAAATCATTTAAGATCTTCAGTAATTGAATATAGTATAAGAAAATATTACGATTTTATAAAAAATGTTAGTCAAATATAAAACCTTGAAAGCATATTAAAATATTACACGCGCGCGCAATTAAAAGCCAAATTATTGGACACCATGGCGGGAAAAGCTTGCCGAGCTAATTTTTTGCGGCAATTCGGTCGGCAAAACAACCGACGAAAACAACTTTTATTATTAATAAAATTTTAATATTACCTAAATGGTTATTGAATTGTTATAATATATATTAATTTAAATTTAATGCCAACAGATATCATTTTACAAAATAAAATTATTATTTTTATCTTTTATCAATTATTTTTGTTTTTTATTTAAAATTAAATTCTGAAATTTTATGATGCGACATTTATATTTAAAAAAAACTTTTTGGCTAAAATTAGCTAGATGCATGTCTTTAATTAAACAAAATGTATAAAATATGAAACCAAGTAAATATGGAAAATAGAAAAGGGAACCCCTTGATAATTTGATGTTAGCTTTGACTTTTAGATTTGTTAAATTTAATTTGTTTAATGTCAACCAATTTTTGATTACTCATATCAAAGGGTCATATATCGAAGAGAAATATGGTATAAACTTAGTTTTTATTTTAATAAGCAATTTTCCTTTTTCATACTCTAAAGTAGTTTGATTTGTATCGATTTAATTGGGTAAATTTTACATAATAAATTCGAATGATTTTTCACAACCGATTTAGGTCATTTGCATTTAATTTTATACTTTTCATTAAGCGCATGGAGAAAATTTTATTTTTATTTTACTATGAAAATATTTTTAAGATAGGTAGTTTAAAAAAAACATATTTAAAAGACAAGATTGCTACTAAAATGTGTCTTGCTTTAACGTGCAAACATCAAATTTTATAAAAAAATTTTAATCGGCTAAATAAGCTAAAATTAATAAAAGTTGACAAAAATAAAGCAAAAATGATTTACATTACCTATTTCGTCAAAAAAGGTTTCACTCAGCAATGAAAATCAATTAAAAGTGAAAAAATCATTTTAAAAATGTGGTAACAATAAACAAATGTTGCCTATTTTTTTATTTTAAATCTATTTGATAATAAACGCGTTTTAGTAAATGTAATTGGTTCAATGTTTTGAACCAAAAATCCAATAATTAAAATAAACACAGAAAAGACGGATCATTGAAATTGTATTATTCATTGCTATATGTACTTATCAGCGAACAAATCGTCAACACAACGCAAGCTTTCTCGTGAGTATAATGAAAATGTTAATTAAAAACGCGATTAACAAATGACACCAAAACAACAAAAAAATAAAAATTTACAGAAAACAATCTATTAAAAACAATTATTACCATTTTTCATTTATAAATATAATAATATACTAGAATTAGCCCCAAAGTTGAAAACAAAATTCACTACATATGACAAATAATGACAGCAAATTTTTACCTAAAATAGCAAGAATGCCAAAAGTAATTTAATATAAAAATTATAAACATAAATAGCATTACAAATATTTAAGTTTATTTTTCAATTAATTTCAAGACAACTTAAATAAATTAATTTATAATTAGATGAATTACCAGAAAAATACAATTTAAATAATCTTTGCCAAATTAAATGATGATCATCAGACGGCGGGTGTAAATTATTGAACTTTGGTTGGGCGTAAACTTATAAATTGTCTGGCACGTGAGTCGATGAATATTATTAAATATAAAAAATAAACTTACGTTGTATGTAAACAAGAAATATAAAGTAACAAAACTAGAAGGAGGATGTTGAGCAGGATAAAGGAATAGCTCTTTAACAAATTCAAATTTTAAAAAAAAATTTTGATTAATGTCTTTATATTTAACTTTTTACTTAGTCATTTAAAAATTTAGTTGTTGATATAAATGTCAAAAGTAGACAGTTGCGTTTTATCTTTTTGTTGGTGTGCACTGACTCGATCGTTGTCACTACAATTA
The DNA here is from genome assembly GCA_001723225.1 of Globodera ellingtonae. Lineage (NCBI taxonomy): Eukaryota > Metazoa > Nematoda > Chromadorea > Rhabditida > Heteroderidae > Globodera > Globodera ellingtonae. The sequence goes on along the minus strand of MEIZ01000159.1, from coordinate 177,563 downwards.
CTGTCCGTTTTTTGGCTTGGAAATTGTTTTGCTTTTAGGCACTTTTTTTGTTGTATTTTTTACTTTAGAAAATTATTTTTTAATTAAGCCAAAATAAACTAGCTATATATGCAATGATAACTTAATACATTATTTTAATAAGTTAATAATTTTTAACATAATTATGATTCTTCAATTAAATTATAGCCATATGAAATGAAACAAATAGAAAATTATTGAAAATCACAAATAATAACACATGAAATAAAGTTAACGAAACATTTTATAGATTTAGCTTAAAGCTAGCGAGCCCATCCTTGAAACAATCATTGGTATTTAAAAAATAATATTAAATAAAGTAATTAAAGCGAAACTATTTTAATATAATGCGCAAGCTTAAAAGACTTGATTAAATATTCTAGAGATGAATTAAAAATTTTAGGTATTAAAAATCGATGTAAACCATTAATTAGAAAATTAATAGGGCTGTTCGCTAATATCTTTGTTAAAATAAGATTTTACCTCCCATAAGAAAATGACAAAACAACAATATATATAACAAAATCCGACAGTCCACCTACGCAACGAATCAAACCATAAATTCAGGAAGTCGGTTTTGAGGGTTATGGCATAAATTTTTAATCAAAATAAATCCATTCACATTTTAAAATATTTAACTAGAAAGACACCCCAGAAAAAAGCACGACAAAAATACATATTTTTTATTATCTTAAATGTAGTACAAAAACATAAAACTAATTGGTTATGAATGTAACAAAAAGTATATATTATTGTGTTATTTAGCGTTTGCTAAATAAATTAATTTTTAGTCCGATGCCGTACGAATACAGGCGGAGAGAATGGTTGCGAGAACAACCACATATGTATATTTCACTAAACCGCAGAATGTTCACTGGACTTCTTGAGTCTGGTAAGCACTTCTAAATCGTGGTAAATTCGTGAAATATGTATATTGTTTTGAAATTTTTATCTACTTTAAAATGCATTTCTTTTTTTAAATTATTATTTGATGGCCAGGACGTCATTTTGCTTAATTATAAAGGTTCTAATTATTGGGAATATTTAAGTTTACTTTGAATTTACAAATATTATAAATCATGTACTGGTGTAGAACCAACTTCTATTTCATCTCGCCGGCAGAGTATCTATCAATAATATTTTTTTATCTGTTGTTCTGTGATCTTAAATAATGAGATTTTACTTTTTATTTTTATAAAATTATGATGATTTTTTTTCTACTGCACGAAGTCGTGTCTTCAGATTCATAACGGTGTCGTTTAGTTGGTCCATCCCTAGCAGGCCATCGATTTTCAACTCCATAGCAAATTATTCACCTTCAAAATTTTATTAAATTTCTTCATTAGTAATTTTAATTTGAGATTATTTTATCATATTTTTGGCATACTTCAAAATTACTTGGCAAGCTAACTTTTATTTTTAATGAGGTTTTTGTCTTTTATATATTTTTTAATTTTTGGTTGAAAGTGTATATTATAGATTTAAAAATGTTTTTTTACTAATATTTTTTTTCCACTACCATTTTTTTCGAAGTTCAGTAAAAAATAGCTGTGGACGGTAAAAACTAAAAATTCTTGAATAAGTATTTATAATTTAACGATTAATTTCTTATATAAATATTTTATATTTTAACTCATTTGTATATAAAGTTTTTAAATAAATCTTAAATTTCGGTACAATCACTTTAATTTATTTATGTTGATCCTTTAAAGTCCTCTACTAAAAAAAAATATTGGTTTTAATTTGAATCTAATATTTTGCAGCAAAGAAGAGGAAGAGAAGTAGGACAAACCGATAACAATCACTACTTACGGCTCACACCACGTGAAGGTATGTTATATCTAATAACTTTATTTTTAGCTAATTACCCTTTCTTAAAATTGTCTCATCACTTTTATTTCAACATAACGGTGTATTTTTTGAGATCTTAATTTTGATTTATATTTTTATTTAAAGCATTTATATCCATGTTTTTTGTGAATAAATGTACTCTTAATAATTTAATTTGTTACAAATTACATTACTGTTATTTTATCTAAATTTTGGTACAAATAAATATATTTTTACAGATTTTAGTGTATTCTTTTTAGCTAACAAAAATTTAGTGTTTTTTCGTGAGTCATTTTTATGTTTTCTTAGAATAATTTTTAATCTTTAAATCTCATTAAATTTTTAAATGGTTTATAGTTGATCAAAATTTAAATATTTCGATTGCTGTTATTCCGCTTAATGTGCCACTTTATTAACATAATTGTGCTGCGCAAAAATTGGAATGTGGCATAAGATTAAACATCTGACTATTGCATTTATGAGTCGAATAATGAATGTCAAAAAAAATTTGATTTGTCACTTGTTTTTGACTGCTGATGAGGTTTTTGATTTGGTGACAAAAAAATCTATTTTTTCGCAGATGATTGAAAATGGGCGCGACACTTCAATTAGAAGTAAAAATTTCTAACAAAAATCCACACAATTAATTCAGTCGTAAATTTGGAACGACATCAATGCACGTCGATATTATTGAAAGAAAAGAATTTATTTAACCTAAGAAATCGTATAAATACATTGATTTTAAATTATTTAAAGAATATAAACCATTTCACTTATAAATATGGGCGTGTCTTAAAGAGTAACATTTGAGTTTTACAATTAAAAACAAACATTTATAATTTGTTTTTGGAGTTGAATTTTTGTTAATTCATGCTCATGCCGCTTTGAAGACAACAGTAGAAAGTAATAAAGGCGTGTGTCCACCGCTAATCTCATTATCCCTCAGCAAATTTATGGTTAGTTTTTTATTTATTGCCACATTCGTTGCACATAAGCCTATGGTTTTTTAAATATTTGAGTTCAACTTTAATCAACGGAAAAATGTATAGATAAGTTTAGTTTATTATTGTGATTTTAGTTTATCTGTTCAAAAAACAACAGTTTTTTTACTATTTTCATCTTTGTTTTTTAGTAATTCTAAAACATTTGATTGAAATTCTTTAGCTCTTGAGCTAACAACAGAAAATTATGGTACATTTGTTTGAAATTTAAGATCAACGTTACGCTTCTAATTCCTTCCTCACTATAAAATTTTGATTTTAATTTATAATAAATTTTGATTAATTTATTCTAGTTTATCGAAGAACGCTTTTCAGATTTTTATTATGTTTTTAAAATTTTCAGAAATTAAACTAAAATAATTTTTAGATGGGGTGCGTTGATGACCAAATCACTCTAACCGTATGACTCTCTCTTTTTAGCACACTATTTCTTCAAAAAATAAAATGTTCAAAAATATAACTAAAAAATTATTAGATGGGGTGCGTTGATGACCAAATTACTCTAACCGTCTGACTCTCTCTTTTTAGCACTCTATTTCCTCAAAAAATAAAATTTTCAGAAATTAAACTAAAATAATTTTTAGATGGGGTGCGTTGATGACCGAATTACTCTAACCGTCTGACGCTCTCTTTTTAGCACACAATTTCTTCAAAAAATAAAATGTTCAAAAAAGTAACTAAAAAATTATTAGATGGGGTGCGTTGATGACCGAATTACTCTAACCGTCTGACTCTCTCTTTTTAGCACACTATTTATTCAAAAAATAAAATGTTCAAAAAAGTAACTAAAAAATTAATAGATGGGGTGCTTGATGACCAAATTACTCAACCGTCTGACGCTCTCTTTTTAGCACACAATTTCTTCAAAAAATAAATGTTCAAAAAAGTAACTAAAAAATTATTAGATGGGGTCCGTTAATTACCGAATTACTCTAACCGTCTAACTCTCTCTTTTAGCACACTATTTCTTCAAAAAATAAAATGTTCAAAAAAGTAACTAAAAAATTATTAGATGGGGTGCGTTGATGACCGAATTACTCTAACCGCTTTATATTATGTTTTTCTTTTTATTAAATTGACCGTTAATTAAATTTTTAAGATTAGTAAACTTAATTCATGACTTTCTTTTGATAATCATTCAATCCACGCAGCGCTCATATTGCTATCAAGTACAAAATATATATCTGAATAATTCTTTTATCACTTGGAAAACTTAAAGATGAAAAAGTAACTGTCAAAGCAATAATATTGAAGAATAGCATATAAACAGCGCATTACCGGCATAATTTTAACAGCAAACTTGGCGTTTTAATAGAATTGGAATATAGTATTTGAACGGGATATTTGCGCTAAATTTATTGTGTGTGTTGTCGCTTTTTTCTTCATTTATTTAATTATTTGTGACTAAATTGTTTAACTGTCAAGGCGCTGTCATCCACGGTTCTTTYGAACTTTGGCCTGCTACTGAATTGTCTACGACTCCCCAAAAATTCGGCATTGTGCGTCGTGATCAAAGCATTGACTTCGGCGATAATCATATAAATCATTTTATTTATTTGCATTTTCTTAATCAATTATATTTGATTTAAAATAATATGTAAAAATTGATTTCTGTAAGGTTAAGAATATTTTCAAACAAGTTTTATTTATTATTGAATTCATATTTGATTAACGAGGGCACAAATACAAATCATGGTTTTCAAACAGTAATTAAATATTATTTTTAAATTTTTGCGATCCTGTGCAAAATTTTAAACTTTCWTTTAATTCAAAATGTTGAATTTCCGGCATTTCTTAGGGCATATATTAAGCCAACCTTTTTATAAGAGTTTGTATTTCTTAAATTAAGTTAAATTAAACAAAGTATTTGCTCAAGTTATTTAATATATTTTAACTATTTTCTCAAAATAAAAAACAATAATTAACATAAAAACATTTTTTATCGTACTAGTTGTTAGATTTGCTTTGTTATTGATTTTATTTTTTAGTATTATTTATTTTATTGCCATAATAAAAATTCAATAAGAATGTGTTAGATCTTTTTCTTTCATATTGTTTTGCTTTGTATGTTCTTAATATTTTTATTACTTTATTCAAAAAACATTTAGTTACTATATCAAACATTATTGCTGTTGCCATTTTTAATTTAAGTGTCTCAAATTTATCTTAACGTTTACATCAATTAAAAAATAAATCTATGTACAGTCCAGTCTGATGATGTATAGAGCCTTCTCATTAGAATGGCGGGTTAAATTTTCAACGATTATATTATTCTTTCAAAATACGGGATTAAATTGTGGTATATTTTTTTGGTTTAATTTAACTATAAGAATTTTGAAAAATTTGATTCCGTTCTTTTTATTTAAAAAAATATTTTTTTATTGGTTTAAATATTTGTTAATAGKTTTATTATATTAGTACTTTTTTATAACACTGATGCTTTGGACTTTATTAACCTGTTAGCGCTTCCTGAGACAGTGGGGCTGCGTCGATGCCAACACTAAAAGCGGCATGGATAAAATGCAAGATGTTTTAATCACCTGTTCTGGACTGATTGCTGATAAGATTTTTCAATTATGGACTCGATGAGGTAAAGCAGGCAATAGTTTATTTTGTTGTATTCAAATTATTAATTTTAGTTTGGGTCTTGGACTTGTTTTTTATTAAATTTCTATTTATTAGTTTTTTAGTTTGAAAAGCCTTTAAATGTACGCAATCTTTATTGAGTAAAGCTTTTTTTCTTCATTTTAATATTTTTCATTTAAAGACGGGGTTATAATTTAATCATTTTATCACTACAGTAAAAGCACTTGATGAGATCTTGTATTCGTAAGCGATTAAAGATGTGTTGGTTTTTTAAAATTATTATAACGATTTCTTTTATTTTTTATAAGAATAATAATGTTGTTATTTTTTACTATAAGTCTTTTTGAAAAACAAAGTTTTTTTAATAATCTATTTTAGGTAACCGCTGTTTTAAACTTTCAATTTACTTAATTTTTTTTGCACCGCAACAATTTAGTTCATCCGTTGACCAACCTGGCATATGGTTATCACTTAACATCTGGCAAATAGTTGCGTGTCGTAATGATTTGCGAGGAGTTTATCGTTTAATACATTAGTTTTAGTTTTTTTTCACATAATTTAAAATTTTTTTGTATAGTATAGTATTGATGCTTTATTTTATCAATATTTTAAATAAAAGGCATAATATAATGAAATTAGTGAAATGGTTTATTTTTGTAATTGTTTTTTTTTTCTTTTAGATATGTTGGCGTTATCGGATTTTCTTTCGTTTTAAATGTATTTTAATAAAAAATTTTATATAAAGCTGTAATCATTCAAAATAAACATTCAGGTCGTGGTCCGAGATGGGTTTGCTTGGACAGTTCTTATTTAACGTTTTAAGTTCTTAGCATTCGCTAAAATTAACGATTGATTCAATTTTTTAAATAAAATTTCACATTGTCAGTAATAAATAAAAAATAGATAATTATTTAACAAATTTTTTTTTCGATATTTTTATTTATCTTTTACTATTTTTTAGTAAACCTCAAGCTTCGCAGATACTTACAGACAGCTGTTCCTTTCCTTATCAGACAATTGCGTTATTTTGTGGAAATTTGATAGTTAATCGTATTTATTTTAATTGTTAATTAAATTCAATTTTTTGTAACAAGTTAAATTGTAAATTATTATTAAGAAGCATTATCAATTTAGTTTACTTTATTATTTAATAATTACAGTCTGATATTTATGGGATCTGGGGCCAATCACAATTACGAACGACAAACGACAGAGACAAACGATAAACGACAAATTTGTCGTCAGTATACGACGTTTGTCGTTTATCTCCAATCACAATTCAAATTTTTGTCGTTTATCGTTTGTCGTCTCAATTTGTCGTTTGTCGTCTGTAATTTATCGTTTGCCCTTTGTCGTTCGTAATTGTGATTGGATTTTACGACAAATGCACAATTTCAGACGACAAACGCCAAATATTTGAGGGGCGCTCAACATCGCCCCTCAAATTTGTCGTTTGCGAATTGTCCCAAATTGTCCATTGGGAATTGTCCCAACTTTTCATTGTAAATTCGTTCAAAATATTTCGATCAAAATATTTTTCTTCTTATTATAATACTTAAGGCATTAAAATTAACTCAAATATTTTCTAATAGATCTAAAAATTAGCTATTTATCTAATTAACGTTTTTTTGAAAACACTCAAAAATTTTTTTTTTCCCAAAAATTGATTATAATTTAAATTTTTCAAGAATTTCATACATAGGGATGAAAAATTGTGCAGATTTTTCTGCATTTTTAACATTACATTTGACAAATTATGAATTTTAAAGTGCTTTAGTCCACCCAAAAAATGAAAATCTCAAAAATGTTTAAATTGTCATCTTAAAATTTTAAAAAAATTGAAATAAATTTAGAAATTGTTTCCCCCACTAACATAGTTATAGTCGTAAAAAAATCATTTACACAGTCGGGGTTTGAACCCCCACCCACCATACTCACAGTCACCACCACTCAAAACGACAAATCTAGCGTTATTTTTGCTAATTGTGATTGACCGACAATTCAGACGACAGAGACAAACGACAAACCCAAAAACGACATAGTTGGCCGACAAACGACATAATTTTTTTTCGTAACGACAAATTCGGAGACAAACGCCAAATTTGTCGTTTGTCGTCCGGTTTGTCGTTTGTCGTTCGTAATTGTGATTGGCCCCTGGTACTAGGTACTGGTATAAAGAATGGATAAAAAGAGAGCTGTTTCTTCTTTTTATAAACTCAGACAACATTTTATATAAATCTTTACTTTATTTTTTTTTAAATATTATTATTGTATTTTTTTTTAATTTCTGAAAGAACTTTGGGTCCTAAGGTTGGGTTTTAACCATTGATATGTTCACCAATATTTGTTATTGATTAATCGCGTTATTGTTATTTTATAAATTTAATTACGAGTTATAGCAGATAATATTTTAAACTTATATTTTTATGATGTCGAGAAATCTTAATTTTTGATTTGTTATTTTTTACTTATTTTTTGATTTAATAAAATTACTTTTTTTCCCTTTAATATTCACTTCTTGTAGCGAGAATAGCATAAGCGTTGTAGTATTTTGACAATTGTTTTTCGAAAAGTTTTTGTTGAAATTATATAATCTTCTAATTTGTTGTTTTTTAAAATATTAAACTTTTCAGTTTTTACGGTAAATTAATATAATTATTATAAATCTTTCTTGCTCTCCATGAAATGCATTTTTATAAACCTTCAAAAAAAGTTGACTAAAATAATAAGTATTATTTATAATAAATTTAAGTGCTATAGATCGCGACTTTCGAATTATTTATAGTTTAATATTTCGTTTTTAAGACAATATATGAGTTTAAAGAGAAAAATTAATGAAACTTGTTCATTATCTAAATTGTCGTTTAATTAATTATTTAAAAAAAAATTAATTTTCTTACGAATTATAATTAAGAACCTGTAACAATATGTGATGCAGAATGGCTCATTTTTTTCTATTTTATAAAAATACATTTTACCTTTTTATCATTATGGTTTGTTTTCTTCTTGTCTTTCGAAGGAACAATTTTATCCTTACATGCGAACATTGGCGGCTTATGTATAACCATTTATTTTATTAGTTGTTATCTACTGTGAAAAATTATTTTAGAAATTTGCATATGAATCATATAACATAACAGTTAAATGCGATGTTAAAATGAGCTCCTTTAGGTAATTTATTAATTTCTGGTTAATACAGGATAATGAAGTTTTTCTTTGTTGACTTCTTTGGCTTGGATTTTTAAATTAATTTTATCTTAATCAAATTAATAATAAAATATTTTTCGTTTATAACAGTTATTTCATGTCGTCCAATTTTTTAGTCCCTTGATGAAGAAGAAAAATTAACTCAAAAAAGACGAACGACATTTTATCATACTTTTTATTCATAAATCGCTAAGTTTATTTTTAGTTATTAATAATTATTAAATTTTTTATTTTAAATAATTTAATCGTTCGTCAAATTAGGTCGCATTATTACCAATATAATAAATAGCCTATCTTCAGATTGATTATTTTTTATCAATATTTTAACTTTCAAACAATTATGTATAATTGCCGAGTTTGTTTTGGGGAACAGAACCAAACTGCTGTATTTAAAATAATATTTTAGAACATTAAAATCAAAAATAACTTTTGCATTAATAAAAACATTTGAGTTTACATTTTGATATTTTAAAAATGTGAATTACATCCTAATTGAAGATTTTATAATAGCATAACATATATTCACAACAATCTCTTCGATCTTTGCAATTAAATAATTTAATTTTTTAATTTTATCACGTAATTTTATATCTTAATATTTTTTGATCACTACTTTTTTCATTTATGTTTTATAATTTTCATTGTTTATAAACTATTTCGTTCTTTCTTAATTACTTAAGAATTTATTGCGGTATCAATGTTAAAACAAGTTTAAACGAAATTCAATTAATTGATTTTAATAAATAACACAAATATATGAACTATGATTAAAATAAGCTCTGTGCGCTACCTTACAAATATGCATGCAAAACTCCAGGAATAAAAAAACAAAAATATAAACTCATAGTGGTCAAAAGCAGAGTGGTGCACCCATCTGTGCAAGAAAATAGGGCTTAATAAAACTAATATTTTTTTCCATTTAAGTTTATGTTTTTATAACTTTAGCTAATTGTTTCTTAACATTATTATTGGTTTGCCAAATTTATGCAAAAATTGTTATACATTTTTTGTTCATTAACATGACTGTGAGTCGTTCGTTGTCCCACCCTCTGATGGCCGCATTGGTTTGTGAGTAGCGGCATCGTGATGACTATTGTTTCATGTTAATCGAAACACTGTTTTTATTTAAAAAAATAAAATTTAAGATGAAATGTTTATATAGAATGACCAAATTTAAATTTACAACATTTCAACATTAATATTTTAGGCACGTCTTGGTGTTCAGTTTGATAACTGATAAAATTATAAGATTTATTATGTGTACTAAGATTTTGTTAACTTTTTCACATTTTTTATTGTTTCTGATTGCCACATGGTGCCTGCCTCTCTCCCATGCAATTGAGAGTTTTCTTTTGGGTTTATATTTGCACAGTTTAATATAAAAGCCGCCAGGAAAAGCACCGATGCGCAATTGGAGATTGTAATGGTCCTTGCGATTGCGGTAAAAAATTGATATTATTTTTTCTTTACTGTTTTTTTTGTGTCAATAAATCTTTGTACGGTTTTTAACACGTGTCCTAAAGATTGAATTCATTGTAAAAAAATTAATTTGATGTTAATAAATTATTTAGATAAAATAAAGTTTAAATATTTAGTTTTAAAATTTGAAGGTTGCCATTACGATTGGTCTGTTAAGCTCAGAAATAGCATTCAAAAAAAATTTTACATCAATATTTCATACTTAAAAACTTGTTTGTTAATTTATATTGGTTTACAAATACCTTAGCATTTTATAGGGTTGAATTACATTGGTTTCTTTGTTTTAGTTGAATCGTTGACGAGTGTTATTCCGTTGATCTTTTGAAATAAATGGCTACATTCATAACATCTTTGCTTCTCAGGTTTTTTGCAGGTTGCCCCCGGTGCATTTTCTGAATTTAACCTTTTTATGCAATTTTTTATTTAAATATTGTAATAATATTTGCATTATATTTTCAACATATAAAATGTAAAAAATTCCGGTTTAGTTAAATGTGGTCCATATTTTCAAATTAAATTTCGTACAGCAGGCTTATTTATTGCAAGCTTATAAACGTTGATTTTTTTATTTGACATATTTGGTTGATAGATTTATTTTTTTATTGTTTTTGAATAATTTGTTTTGAATTTATGTTTTTATTAGTACATTGATTTGCTATAGAATAAAATAAATATATAGTTTTAAAAAAAGAAAAAGCTAACGATTTTCTATAGGTCATCGGTTGTTGTTCGATTTGGTCGAGCAATATCTATTATTTGCTTGAATCTTAGAGMTTTATTTTCTTCAATTTCTAAATGRTCTTGAGTTTATTTGTTGGGAAGCTGCTACCKGCTAGAAATGGATTTTATTTGTTGWTAATAAATGTTTGTACGCAACACGTGCCCTCCGGGTTGAAATCATATCATTCAAAACATTTTTTTAAAATAAAAGGATCTTATTTGTTTCAAAATAAATTTGATTGTTAATACATTGCTTTGAGTTCTGAATTTGCCCATTTCACTTTCGATTTATATTCAACTTTTTTCACTTTCTAATATTGAAGTGAATGTTATGTACTTTTAATTTCTTTTGCTAAGTTTTATTTTGTATGATATTAATTGAATGAGTCATTGGTTTTTTTGACTAGAAATATTTAATAATTGGCCATGTAATTGAACATTTTCAAGTTGGATTTTTTCTAAGTTGTTTCTTTTTTAAATAAACATTTTGGTCTCTTCTCAAAATTTACAATAGTTATAAAAAAATGATCTAAATATTATTAAATAATGTGGATAATTTTTAGGTTTTTAGTATGGATTTAAATATTCCGTATTTTATTAAAGCGGCAGCTCTCGAACATTTGGTTGCTTTCCCTTTTGGGATGTATTCTCTCATGTGCGTAGCGAAGATATTTTTTTAATTTCAGTTAACCGTATAGTGCAACTATGTAAATTAGATTAATTTTTTTAATTGAATTCTTACGATTAGTTACTTAAAACTAAATATTTTTTTATAAAAATATTTAATGCATAATTTATTTTTGTATTACGATTATATAGTGTTTTTATTTTTGATATTACATGTGTATTTCAAAAAAATAGAAGGTCTGCCACCTTCGAATTCAGCAAATATACGAATGGTGCCTACAATTTATCATTTAAACCAGTTACCAGAAGCTATCACAAATCTTAGAATAATAAAATAAGAAAATCTGATAAATTTAGGAAAAAGCATGTGCTACATCCTTAAAATCCTGCATTAAATAAAGATAACTAAAAAAGAATTATTTATTTTTGAAGATTAATTTTTATTTTTATCAGTGCAGATCAATTCTAATAATTTAAAGTTAACATATGTAAAATTAATGTTCGTTATATATTTGCGACATTCATCATTTTTTTAATTTAAATTAGGTTTTGATTGATAATAATATAAATTAAAAATTACTTATCGGAAGTGACTACCAACATGGTTTGTATTTCAGCAATAATAATAAGATATTCTACTATTTAATAGAATTCAAATTTGGCGACCGATAAAAACAACAAATATTCACAGGACAAAACTGGCTTATCAGTGGATTGACTTTGACGTTGATGGTGACCAGTGAGTTAATTTCAACAAAATTTTTAATTTTAAAATGTTATAATTTTTAGGGGGTTCCACTTGGTTTTCATTGGATTTAACGTTTGTTATTTGTTTTAAAAAAATTCCGAAGCGTTTTTGCATTTATATTATTTACGTCAAATCACGAAATTTTATTAAGAGCAAATATGATCGAAAACATAAAATATGCAAGAAATCACAAAATATTCGATTTGACCAATAAATAATGATAAATTAACATATAAAATAGGTAAATCAGCAGATTATTTGATTTTATTCACATTAAAAACAAAATTAAAAAATATGTACGATTAAAATAATGTTTTCATATTAATGACATTTTGTATGTGTGTATAAAAATTTTCTGGGTGTTGATGCTAATTTGTTAATTTTTCCTTTTTGTTAGTTGTTCGTTTGAGAATATTTCTAAGCAATTATCAATTATTTTCTTCTGTTTTTTAAATGATAAAAACAGCATAAGTGATTAGAAGAAATAAATAATGAAGGCTGCTCTATGCAATTTTGCCAAATCTTAAAATTTTTTTCAAAATTTAGCTCCATTCGCCCAGCGCGGATTTCCGTGAAGGCCCAATCCAGTCCAAGCCCGTTTGCCGACCGAATAAAGAAAAAAAAAACGAACATTTTTTTAAAATCTTGTGCGTCGACTTTATGGCGCATGATTTTAAAAGATATTAAATCAATTAGAAACAAAGAACAAAAAATATATGTAATAATATTAACTCGAATGATATCTGTTAAAGCTAAAAAAATAATATAAAAAGATACTCAAATAATCGTTGTAAAAAATAAATACAAAAGAAACAAAAGTTTACTTCAACTTGTAACTATGGCGGCAAACTGGGCAGTCTGAAAACTACTTCATTGCCGGAAAATATATAATGCTTCTAAGACAAATAAAATTAAAAATTTTCTAACATTAACTATATATTTCACAAAAAATAAACCTTTAAATTATTAGAAGTTCGTATATTTGAAAGCTAATATAATTTGACTTTAAAAACAACTTAATTATCGTCCCAATTACATAAAATCCAAAAACTAAACTTATAATTAATAATAAGAAGAAGAGTCGTCCAAAAATGTAATCAAATAAACATTATAAATTATATATTTAAACAGAAATATTTTTTCTATCTATCAAAATAAATTATATATTTAATTACTGGTGAATAATAAAAAATTGTGATTAAAAGAAAAAATCAAATAAAGAAATTAGCAATATGTAAAATCCTGATAACAAAAGTTTGATACACAAATTCTAATTATGATCACCAAATAGTGCCAATAAAAATAATTTACTAACTTGCCTATATTAAAACGATTTGGGTTTGCAAAGGCAAAGGATTTAAATAGAAAAAATGGCAAACTCGACTCGTTTCGATATAAAAACGTATTTTTAACAAAATTATCAAAGAAGATCCTTATCGATTAAAGCAGCCTAAACAAGTGCAACAAATTGTAAAAAAACTTACGAAGAAAAAAAAAAATACAACATTAGTAATTATTGAGACAAGCAAACATCAAAAAATAAAGTTAGAGTAAAATAACTTACAAAAAATCGTTAAATAATTTTAAAAACAATATATTTTACAATTTTTAAGCCTCACGAAAATTAAATTAAGTGATAACAATAGTTTTAATGCTTGTTTATACACAAGTGCAATAGACGTCTTTGGGCATGCATGACAGAGCTAACCGGCCGTTCTCTAGCCAGTTTGTGTTGCTGATACCCTCAGCTGCTCCATTCCGTGAACTCGCTACGCGCGCTTCGCTCGCCCGACCGCCAGTACACTGGCAAGCCCCTTACCCCCCTCCACATTCCGTGAACTCGCTCCGCGCGTTTCACGCGCTCGCCCGCCCGCCAGTACCACGGGCATGGCCCCTTTCCCCTAACCACATTCCGTGAACTCGCTCCGCGCGCTTCGCGTGCTCGCCCGCACGCCTGGACAACGGGCAAGGCCCCTTACACCCTTCCACATTCCGTAAACTCGCTACGCGCGCTTCGCGCGCTCGCCCGCCCGCCTGAGACCCGGGCAAGGCCCCTTACCCCACCACATTTTCCGTGAACTCGCTCGCGCGCTTCGCGCGCTCGCCCGCACGCCTGGACAACGGGCAAGGCCCCTTACCCCTTCCACATTCCTAAACTCGCTACGCGCGCTTCGCGCGCTCGCCCGCCCGCCTGACAACCCGGGCAGGCCCCTTACCCCCCTACATTTTCCGTGAACTCGCTCTGCGCGCTTCGCGCGCTCGCCCGCACGCCTGGACAACGGGCAAGGCCCCTTACCCCCTTCCACATTCCATAAACTCGCTACGCGCGCTTCGCGCGCTCGCCCGCCCGCCAGTACAACCCGGGCATGGCCCCTTTCCCCCATGCTTCTCACATAGTTTCACATATTGTTCTAATATTTTTTTTATTGTGATTTTAACATTTTGTAAATACCAATAACATAGCGCAAAATTCAACTAAAAACGTAAAGAGTGCAAGGTGATAAAATAAAAAACCCTAATTAACAAAGTTATGATTAAAATATTTTATAAAATAATATAATAATATTGGTATACACAATTTACTGTATCGGTTTTTGATCTAAAACACATTTTTGAACAAACTCTCAAAAAAATTGATCTACTAAATCCGCCTAAAAACAACTTGCTTACAAATTGTAAGACACAAATATCGTAATTTACCTAAATCTAAAAATTATAATCCGTGACAAAGATCAGATAAAAATAACAAAAAACCTTTCTTTTAATTAGATAATAATCGTTAATATTATTAGGGCAAGGATGCAGCCGCAAAAAGAAATACTGATTTTCATGAAGCAGACACTCGTCGTATCTTTTTTTCTACCTATGACCGACTAAGTTACTCGAGTAACGATAGAAGAAGCAGGGCATAGCCGTGGAATTTAAAAAAGTTACTACATGAACAAGGGCTTTTCAAAAAAAGGTTTACAATACATAATACTTATTTATTTATTAATATGTTAGAAGATAAGATAAAAAATGTAATTAATTTTTTTTTTAAATTTCAGCGTCTAACAGCAAGATAATTTGCTCATAATGCATTTTAAAGCCAAATTATTAATGGTTTATAATACGTAGTAAGGTAAAATAAAAATATAAATTTTATCTTAAGAAGTTTTGTTTTCGTATTGTAAGTTATTTCGTCGTTATAATTAATTTTAATCAGTTTAATGAATAATTAAATTGCTTTCATAATTGTTTGCTTATGGATTGATTATAAACATCCCTTCACCGCTTTCATTCGTGGTTTTTTTTTAAATATTTACTTACAGCTTATTAAATTGTTAGGGTATATTTTTTTTAAAGAACTATTTAACGAATTATTTATAATGTTAAAAAATAAATGCTTTTTTGATTATTTGTTAGAATCAATGGATATCAGATAAAACGCATACTCATTAAAAAGGCGGTCAAACCCTTAAGAGAGCTGTTCGCCACAATTCTCAAATGTAATATTAAATTAACTCTTAAAGAAAGATGTGACTATGCTGTTTATGAATAAATTATGTACTTTTGTGATTTAGGTCACGGCGACCGAACAAACAAACAAATCGCCAGCATAAAAAGATTACTACTTTTTATTTGCATAAATATTTGTATTTATTTAATAACTATTTGATTATTCAAGCTAATATGTTTTATTTTTTTAATTTGTATTGTCTGTCTGCCATCCGGTTCGAATTGTGTACAAATTATTTAATCACAATTTATAATTTATATATAGGATAAACTTTAGTTAAATCGGCTTGGAAATTGGTTTTAATAATCAGCGCGTGTTATTAAACCGTTAGCTTAATATATATTTTATTGTATTAAAACTTAATAAATTAATTTAGTTATTTTAAACGCATTGGACTTGGCAGTGATGCCGAACAGTTGTTTGCATCATTCTGGTCGACTTTGCTCCTACATGACAAGAGTTATCCTACGGCTATTTTTTGGGTATGATTTCAACCCATTCTCGATAACCATAAAATTCTTAAATATTTTTATTATTATTTAAATTTTTTTTATTTGTTAATTCATTATGGTTAACGGTTGTTTCTTTTTTTATAATAATTAAGGTTGAAATTCTTTTTTTATAATTAGTTGAAAAACTATATCAAGAATTTTATATTGCAAACCGCATTTTATTTCGCTTTAACTCAATTTTTTCAATCATATCAATCATATTTTTACGAGATCGGAGCTTGACAGTTTTGGCTGGTATTTTTAAAGAATGTATTGCATTTTATAATATTATTTATTATTTTTTTGGTGCATACTTTCTCTTATATATTGGGGTGTTCGGAAAGTTCTTGCCCTTTCGATTTTTTTAAATTGGAAAAATCATAAAAAATTAAATAATAATCCAACATTAATCAAAATAAGCTCCATTATGATCGATAAAATGTTGTCTTTTTRTGGGTATATTTTTGTCCCCAGTCATTAGAATGGAGCTGAGCTATGAGCTAAAACCCAAATTTTGCTTTTTTTGAACCTACTCTGTTTGAGACTCTATTTTTCTTTTACAGTATAAGATTATCGTAATTTGAAGTTTTGGAAAGTGAGAACATAGATGGGAGAAGCTTCATGCAAAATTTGAGGTTTATTGTTCCACTCCTTAATTTTTTATGAAACTCCAAATTTTGCCCCAGCAGAAATTTTGGGGCAAAAAAGGCCAATTTTAGGGACAATTTTTAGCAATAAGATTCAAAAAATCGTAGAAAATTTTTTGCTGAACGAAAAACTTGATAAGCAATGTTTAAGCTTCCAAAAAGCATAAACTGGGCTTGGTTAGTCTCAAAGCCCCCGAAATAGGAGCCCTCAAAAGCGGGCAACGGCCTCCCTGATCTTGGCTGATCACTGGTCCCCAGATCACCCTGCCGAAATTTTGCGAACCACCGATTTGTTGTCGAAAGGCTAACGGCATTCTCGCCTAACGCCTGACACACATTCCGGGTTGCTTCTGTCGGCCCGTGCCCCAATTGAAACTCATAGAGTAATAGGGCCCGAATTTGGGATTTGGGAGGATCCATTTTTTAATTTCCTAAAAAGCAATTTTAGGCCATAAAATAGGAAAGCGTACATTTTCCTATGCAATGAACATTGCTCTTTCCCATCGGCCTAAAATTGATTTTTGACCGCCGCGGGGGAACGCATAAAAAATTCAAATTGACAGCCATCACTAAGAGGGCAAGAACTTTCCGAACACCCCAATAATTTGAAATTTATTTAATTTAGCCAAACAATCGTTTTTGAATATATCTTAGTCTTTTAATTCACTTTTTATGTACAAATTTTTTAAATTAATAATGAGATTTTGGTTGTGCACGTTTTGTTAACAAAAAATGCCAGTGTGGCGCCTTATTAGTAACTTGGTGTCCTATATTTAAAACAAAAATCTATATGAAAAATTAAAAAAAATAAACAATTTGAAACAAGCTAAAACCCCCAAAAAAAGCTTTTACCCTTTAGGCTGCTCAAATAACATTCGCGTTTCTTTAACCCAAGTTAATTATGATCCACTATGTATTGTTTGTTTTGATTTATGTATAACTATTAAAATTTTATATTATATTGCTTCACTTTAAATTTAAATTAGTACATATTTCGATTTAATTTTGTTTATTATTTATCATGCTAATCAATTTTTCAAAATGATGTATGCTCTCACAGGTGGTGCATTACCCCATGGAGTGTGATACCTTGTCCAGACGTCTGGCTTCTGTTGCATCCCTAATTTCTTAATGATAATTTATTGGTTATAAGTTAAGATAGCATCCTTTTTTTAAAATGATGATCGATAGTCGTTTTACTCGTTTTGGCTTGTTTCCATTAAGTCTTTTTTTTATTAGTAGTTTATCTTTAATGTTCTTTAAAAGCATCTCACGGATTGTATTCAAAATTATATACTTTTTAAATATTCAAACGTTAATCATTTCCTTTTTTAATAATTATCGACGTTACCAGATTTGAACGGATGATTCCTACATAGACAGTTCTAAACATGGTTTTGTTAATTCAATTATTTTATTTATTTATCTTATATTAGTTATCTTTATCCTTTTTTTAACCTTGCTCCGAATTAATATAAACAAACATTTAATGTGCAGCAGAAATTATTAAAATTTTAACAATATTATTTATATTTACGTTTGCTTTTTATGTTGATTATTTTTGTCATTTATTTTGAGATTTGGGCATTTAATTATATTATAATGTGCTCTTAACAATCGATGTTAATTCACAATAAAATATCTGAATATATTTAAGCTTAACTGTGAACTAACATATTGGTTTTATCGTTTATATAATCATTTTTAATTTCAAAAATTTCACATTTAATCACATAATCATGCTTAACTGAGGGTTCCCATAAGTTATGTTAAGATTTATGTATTTCAGAAGGTGATGCCTCTTTTGTGACATTAATAAATATAAATCAAACTATTTTAGATTATGAAATTTTGCATTATACATATTTATAGCCCTCTGATAAGAGTAATAAAAAATTTGTTTGACCTTAAAACAAATTAAATATAACAAATCTAAAAAGTGCAAAACTAAAACCAAATTATTCATTTGGCATATCTTTTTTTGATCACATTACCAATACTAATGTGATTGTTAAAAAATCTTAGAATAAATGATTACATATAATGCCCAAAAAACGGCTATAGGTTTCAGTCTCGCTAAATAATAAATATATATTATAAAAATGTTCTAAAAAGGACACGACTCAGACCCTTTTTAAAACATAAAAATAGGATGAGATAACCAAAAACTGAGCTTCAGAGAATTGTGAGGGCGACTTCAACAACACAATGGAACGAACAAACGTTTTAGAAACTGCTTAAGAATTCATATCCAAAATAATGTGCTGCGCCAGTAATAAAAAAAAAATAAGTTTCTTACAAAGGAAAATGATTGGCCTAAAAAAATAAAAATATAAATATTTTTACATAAATTTGAGGAATAAAACAAGGAGATGAAATAATAAATCATTAAACGGAAAAGCGAAATTAAACAGCACCAAAAATTAAGTTGTCAGTTAATGGATTAATACTTAGGTAATACTATTCGAGAAATGAAAATATATCTACTGACTGCATCTTTGGAATATAAAATAATCAGTAAAGTTAGAAACAAAAGCAGCAACAACCTCTCAATTTTAGTTTTATTTTGTTTTATAAAAATTCCTCAAAATTTATAGCCGATATAGCATTGAAATTTTAATTATTATCGTTCCGAAAATCTGATTCAAAAAAGCACCAGCATATAAATAACGAACTACCACGCATAATTTTAGCAGCAAATGTATGGGTTTTATTGGGCCTTGAGTTTTTAATTATGTCCAAACTGCAACTCTGTTTAATTGTCCGTTGATGCATTAAATTATCTAAATATACGCAAAAAACTGTTGATAAAAGGAGTTAAATTTCAATAATTGAAATGTTAGTAAATTAAATTTGATAAAAATGATTAATTATAAATTGTTGATTTTTTTTTTATTATAAAATTTTTATTTTTTATAATATTTTACATTATTTGAATCAATTTTATTATTACTTTACCAAAAAGGTCATTTTGATTATGTCCAACACAGTTATTACATTTGAGTTTTATTTTTGTATTTTTTTGTTTGATAGTATTTTGGAAAGGTTTTTCTTATTCCTTCATTATTCGAAATAATAGCTATCGGGGATGTCGATACTTCTAATTTTTTATTTAAAATCAATAATTAGATATTCTAATTCAAATTAAATTATTTTAAATATTAATATTTTTTTATAAAATTGAATTGTATTTTTAATAAATAATGTTAAGAGTATAATCAATGGGGTGTTGCTCTTCAGTGACAATGCAAATTGGCGCTTTCCAGCAAAAGTATTAACTATTCTACATTTAACTTAAACCAAATTTCAGTACTACTTGATCAATGATTAGGAAAAAAACATATTAAAACAATTTAAAATGTTGACAATATTCAGATGATTATAGCTGCTATTCGCCTTTTTGTTTATTCAATAAAAAAGAAATAAAGCTAAGAATTTTTATTTAATGAACCGTTTGTATACAATAAAATAATGCATTTAAATTTTCAGGAAAGTATTCACATTAATTTTATATTAAATGGTAGAGCGGGTCTAACCACCTTCTATGTTGATTTGTTGTATTAATTGCTTAAAATTTTTTAAATTACCTATATAGAAAAGATTCAAATATTTATCTTAACGGTTTACTATGATAAATCTATATAAATAAACTTTTAAAAAATTTCAAATTGAAATAATATAAAATTCCAAGCAATCTTTAACATATCAACATAATTTTTATAAAATGCCAGAACAGAGGCTGCAGTATTCAAAAAAAATTTTTAATTGCTTTTGCTTTTTTAAACATCGCCTTGACAATTTCAACAATTCTGTGTGGGAAGTCATAACAATTGGACTTTTGACTATTTAATAAAGACCTATACATAAATAAATAAATGATATAATTGAATTATGGATAATCATGTTCAAAGCATGCCATACGCCTTGCCTATAAATTGGCAAAGCGCGTCTGGGCCAGAACAAGCTGACCTTTTCAAGAAGCGAATTGAGCTTCGCGTGAAGCGAGATGTGATGAGTTGCGGCAGATCACTCGGCTGCAATCATTTGAGGGAAAACCTGTTAATTTCATTTTTTAAATCATTGTTTCAAACTTCCAACAAAAAATAAAAATTTTTATAAAAGGCAAAATATAATGATAAAAATACCCAATTTGAGTTTCTAATTTTGAAACCCTCCGTATAATTTACTTAGGGTGTTAACTAAGTTCTGTCGCAAATTTTTTTTGATATTTTTAAAAATGCATATCTCGCTTATTTTACGGCGGATTACCTTTGTTTCTTCTTTATATGTTTGTTGGACATGTTTTCTTTGTTCTACCCCAATTCCACGATTTCTGCTCTTTTTACTGATTTTTTATGGCGCCTCTAGCAACCATGCCAAAAACTGACAATCGCTCACTAATTGTCCACAAACTTTCTCTGGGACAAAAACCAGCCCCTGGCTCTGCAAAGATTAGTCAATCGAAGGGCCCGGGAGTTGTCTCGCAGCGTACGGTAAAGTGGAGGCGCGCAAAAATTCCGTTATGGCCATGAGAACGTCAAGATCAGCTGCGGCCCCGGAGGCCGTTGCCCGCTTTTGAGGGCTCCTATCTCGGGGAAATTGAGCTTAATCAGCCCCAGTTTAATGCTTTTGGAAGCTTAAACAATGCTTATCAAGTCTGCAAAAATTAAAGAATTTTGGTTGAGCAAAAAATTTTCTACAGCATTTTGAATTTTATTGCCAAAAATTGTCCCTAAAAAGGGCCATTTTTGCACCAAAATTTCTGCTGGAGCAAAGTTTGGAGTTTCATAAAAAATTAATGGGTGGAGCAATAAACCTCAAATTTTGCAAGAGGCTTTTCCCATCTATGTTCTCGCTACCCAAAACTTGAAATTACGATAATCTTATACTGTAAAAGAAAAATAGATTCTCAAACAGAATAGGTTCAAAAAAAACACATTTAGTTTTTGGCCCATAGCTCAGCTCCATTCAAAAGACAGGGGACAAAAATATATCCAGAAAAAAGGCAACATTTTATAGATCATAAAGGTGGATATTTCAAATCATGATAATATTTTGTTGAATTAAAAAAAATAAATTTCCTTCAAAAAAATTTTGCGACAGAACTTAGTTAACACCCTAAGTAATTGAATATCTTTTTATCATAATTTCCTTTTTAAACTTTAAGGTGCTCGTCTATCAAATGGCAAACCAACAACATTCAATGCCGACGGCGTTGGAAGGCACCCAGGTAAATAAATTTATAGGCAGGGTTTTACAAAATAGTTCAATAAATTTGTTTTTTAAAGAATGTAGGGCTTGGCGGCCAAATTCCAATCCTCGGCGCGGTCCAAGCCCAAAACGGATTCAACGGCCAGCAGGACGTACAACCGGTAAATTAACAGTAATTAAGTTTGAATAAACACGTAACTAGATTAATGAATGCGAAAACTTAAATATATTTTTTTTTGCAAATTTTCAGTTTTAGTAGTTTTTAAAATTTTTATAAAATTTCCTTATAAAAAAAAACATATTTTAATTTTTGAATCTTTGCCCCTAGAAAATAGCACTTTGTCCGAAAAAAAATGAACATTAAATCACTCAAATTTAGGCATTTTTTGGCGTGGCACGATTTGCCCAACGAGGGATTGTCAGCGGTGGCGGAATTAGACGCGGATTGGCGTACCACCGGGGATTTGCGAACGGCGGAGGCTTTCGATGCGCTAGCAGAAGGTCAGATGCGTGTTAAGCGTCCATGATTGCCAAAGTCGAAATAGTGGTTGACAGGGTATCGCGAGGTTAAAAGGCTCCGAGACCTACTGCGACCGAATGTTAAACTCTTTTTTGTATTTTATTGAAATCGACTTTTTACTTCTAATCAACCCATTCTCAGGTATAGAACATAAAATATAAATTATATGTTGAAACATTTTTTGGTAATTGGCGTAAATGTACATAAAACATTATTCATAAAGCTTTATAATTTAAAATCAATTCATATTAAATTCACCTCTTTCACTTCATATTGAATAGTTATTTTAAACAGACTGGTATCAAACAATCCTTGGTACGTCCCAAATTGACCGATGACAAACAGAAATTGGTATTCTTCTATTTTAAAATTATTTTTATTTATAATTGTCGCTACATTTATTGTTTTAATAATTATTTTATTTTTTAATGCTTTGTCCCAATAACAGATAAATTTGCAGTTAAGTAAGTCCTTTTGTGTTTTTTCATATAATTTTGTCAATTTTTTTTATTAAATATTTCGTTTAATAATTCAATATAAATTTATACAATTTATCTAATAAGGCGCTGCTTTATTTGTTATCTTTTATATTTTTTTAAATAAGCGAATTACATTTATCAGTAATAAAGTAATTTGCATAAATTAAATAAGGAATATTTCCATTATGACAGTTTTTATATTTATTTTATTCTAAAGTTTGTGTTTTTAATTGAATTGCTGACCTCTTATATGGAGATGTTGGCATTCATTTGCGGAAGCTGATAATACTATTAGACTGAGAAAAGGAGAGGTTGCTTATTTAGACTTATTTAATATGATTCTTGTTGGCACCTCATTTTATTTCTCATTTGTTACTCATTTCGTTCGTTTTATGAATGGAGGTTTTCGTTATTGACTTCCGGTTTAGCTTTTTTAAATACTACAATTGTACGCTTACGAGCCCAGTGTTCGGCGTCGCGACGCCGAAGCGTGGCTCGTCTTCTTTATACCGCGCGATGTTTAAGGTAAATTTGAAAAATGAATAATTTTTTGTTGTTTTTTCTAATATTTAATAAGCGACGTAAAGAACATGGTATTCAGAAAAACAATTTATTTTTATTGGGTTTAGGGCTTATTATTTTCAGAATAAGGTGCTTTGTCGACTAACATATCAGAAACTGACTGTTGTCAAATTTAGAAATTATATTTATTTAAACAGCTATTTTAACATTGGACGATAGTCAGTAAATTTTAATTTTTAAATTTAATTATTTTATTTTGCTCATATACATTTTAATTATTATTATAAACAAATATTTAAATAAATATGGACTATTAAAATAAAAATTAGTTAAATTGATGAGTCAGTCATAACACGGATCCACCTCAACAATTAAATATTGGAGCCCCTATTATACTCATTTTTTCATATTCTAACTTCTCAATACAATTTTTCGTAAATATTGTTTACAGAGAAATATAATGTCGCTATATTTTATTATTATTATTAAATTTTGTGTCTTAAATTTTAAGTCATTTTAATTTTAAAATCAGCTACGCCTTTAGCCTTTTTATGCAATTATTAAATTAGTAATTTTGAGTGTGTGTTTGTGATCCCAAATTTGTGATTTTATTTATTATTTCTTTATTTTTAATTTTATAATTCACATAAAAATTTTAGAACTAAAACGCGTTAATGGAGCCGAACGATTTTTAAAATAAAATAAGAAATTTAATTATTAGTCAAAAAAAAGAAAATTACTTAACAAGATGCTGCTTCCGAACAATAAAATACCAAATAAAATTGCATAGTCTCAAATGATTTTTTTTAAAGATATTTAAAAATGAAATCAACAATTAACTGGTTTTTTCCAAAAAGTTGTAAGAATACCAGAAAGAAAGCGTCTTTCCAAGTAAATATTAAACCATTTATACCGAAGTCATTGATAAAAAACGGATTATTTATTATTTACAAGGTAATTTAATTTTTCAAAAATATTTATATCAGTCAAAGCCTTTTCATTAAATAAAAGAAGAAGCACGCGACAAAGTTTAAAACAATAAGACGCATGGAACCAATTTGAGGCGCCGGCAGGCACTTTCAAACGGAAATGTTAAACATCTTTTTTTCTCTTAGCGCGCTGACAAAAGAAAACAAAAGCAGCTGAGGCTAAGAAAAATTTCCCCGTCAGTACCTATCGGCACCGCCGGACATCATAGAGATTATTGGCATACTTTTATTTAATCAATTATTTTTTATTTAAATAAAAGACTCCCTTAGACATTAAATTAAGGTAAATATTTAGAAGTCTTTTTAACTATTTATTTAATTTCTTTAATATCCTCGCCTCTCATTCAATTATTCAATTTTCTAATTTCCCATCGGCGTTAAATTGTTAAAAGTTTTATCTCTTAGCAATTAGTTTCAATTAAATAGATATTTAGTTTATCTTGCTTGTTTCAAGTGCTTGATAATCTTTATGGTTTAAATGTAGATTATATTTTATTATTTTAGATAAAAGTAAATTACATTGATTAATTTTTGGTGAATTTCGAATTTAAACGTAAAGTTATAGTAATCAAGTATATGAATTGAAGACTGGGAAATAAAAAGGTTAAAATACTTATCATTGTTTATTTCAATTTAGGAATCTCGTAGACTTGCGGGAATTATGTCGAAATATGTAGAACAGGTGCGCAAAAACTGCATTGCGCGTACTCTAGCTTTTAATTATTAATATAATATTTACTTTTACTGTTTATTAGTAAGAGATGATATCTTTCTAGGCTTTGGGTTTTGCAAGCATTTTAATGTTACCAATTATAAATATATTTTAATTTTTTCATGCGTATTTTCACATTCAAAAATTTTATTTCTTCGAATTACTATGTGACATAATCAAATTATCTAACATTTTTTTAGTTTTCAAATCCATGGGGCAGACCCTTGGTTTCAKGAACTYCGTTCATGAAATGCATCCACGTTACATCGTATCGAATCGTGGCGCTTGTATAAAATAATCTMAGGTTTGCAGCAAATTATTTTATTCGATGGTTATGACACGGGTTGCAGCGTTAAAGATGTATTCAAATTATGTTTTCAGATTTTATATTTGTTACCAAATTTTTGTTCAACAAACTTAAAGTATGGCAAAATTACGAGCAATTTGAATGGTTAAGATCAAAAATAAGTTATTTCTGTGAATCCATTGATTATTTATTTTTTTCCTGTCGAAGAAAATCAAAATTTTTTAAAATTCTTATCAACATATAAAAAAAACTTTATACTTTCAAAAATTTTACTATTGTTTAAATTATTTTAGTATATTTAAGCTACAATGACGGACATATTTTTTTGACATTGAATTGAAATTCACCCTTTTGCCGGTTTTCCAATAGTACTTTTATATACATATGAATTCTTATTAAAATTGACTGTACTACTTGTATTTTTGTGTGCAAATAGATGTTTTTTAGTTGAATTTCTTTTTTTCAATTAAATGAAGATGCGATGTAAATAGCCAATTTTTTGTCAAAATTGTTTCATTATTTATTTTGCATTATTTTTACACAATTTGCGTGCGCTTTCCGATATTTTTGAAGATTTTATTTTGCTTCATCCTCTAGTATTGTTACTAATATTTTTCCGTTTTTCTGATTGTCCTTTTGATGTGTTTTAATACTATAATAGGCAAAACCAGCTTTTTCTTTTTTCAGTACGCATTTTACGTTATCTAAAAAAACCATTTATTAAAATTAGATAATAAAAACAAAAGTTTTATAGCATGGCAGCATTTAGCTTATTTATTTATTTTATGCGAAGTGGCCAGAAATACTTGCGCATTAATAAAGTTTAAGATATAAAAATTGATTTGCTTTTTTACAAACAATATGTACAACAACAAAAATATTTACATACATGCAAGACTCGATCACATGCGTTGGCAACGCCCATCAGATTCCTAATAAGGTCTTAGTTAAAATTTTTGATTGAAATATTTTAATATGTATTTTTGTCAAACTGTTTAGTTTTTCCTTTATAAAGTTAAATAATTGAATAAATAATAGTTGTTGTGCTATCGCAGAGTTTTTTTTTTAAATTGTTTTGCTTTTTAAAAAAATATTATACAATAGTTTCATTCTTAATTTGTGCAGTTTGTTCTACTTTAATGCCGTAGTTTTCATTGGTTATCATGAGATTGTACCCAGTGACGGTGCAAATGGGCAGGAGCGTGTTTCATTTTGCCTGATTCGTCCTAACCCGCATAGTTTATTTGTCATAATTTAAAAGCAAGTCAAAGTATGAAGGTAGCCGAATTGTCAAATTTTATTCTGATGTTTCTCTGTAATACCAATTCTTTTACCGATTAATTATCATAACACCAAATAAAAGATTTTAAAAAAATATTAACTAATAACGAATACAGTGCAATTAAATTAAAAAATTTATTTTAAAGCATTAAACATTGTTTAATTTATTCAATAACTTTCATCATTGATTTATTGGGAAAAATCATTCTGTCGCATATATATTTTAATCAGTTTTTTTCTAGGACATTAAATTTATTCATTTAATCTAGTTATAATGTTTTTAGTTTCTTAACATCAAAAATTTATAAATATTAATTCAGTTTATGTTCTTTGAGGTTAAGCCCAATGGGTTCGGTCACAATGTGAATAGTAGGGTTGGACAAACCGGATTTATCCGGGTCCCCCGGATACCGGGTAGCTCAAAAACACCCGGATATCCGTCCGGATACCGGGTAATTTGGCTGGGTGGCCCAAGACCCGGATAATTTTACCCCAAAAATTTCCAAAAATACCCGGATACCGGTCCCGGATAACCCGGGTTTGTCCAACCCTAGTGAATAGTTGCCAAGCCATGTAGTAAATGAAATTTTGTGCGATTCTTGGCCGCTCCGCGTTAAAATTATGCTTTATTTTTTTTAGTAAATATTTAAATATAGATTAATATTGATTTGTTTTGTAATTTAATGTAATTTTATTTTTTATTTTTAACGAGAAATTAAAGTTTTAAAATATTTTTTGAATCATCAGACCTTTTTCGGAGTTTTTTTAATTAAAAATATTTATTTTGGCTTTATTATTTATCCACATTCTACGGCAAGAAGACCCAGACGAACCCTAAATCCAATCCTCTCCCGCGACATGCTTGGATTATGATTTTTTGGTTTCTGTTTTATATAATTGATTTTTTTTTAAATAATATTCCTCTAACTCGGCAAAATTTAAGGAAAACTAAAAGGCCTGAATATTTTTCGCTTAATATTTGTTTATAATTTTGTATTTAGAATAATTAATTTTTTGGTGAGCATTACTGCCTGAAATATTTTACTTTTTCGAAAATTGCAATTTTACATTGGTCGATGCGTTCTTTGACGGCTTGGCGGATCTTCTCTTGCACGTCCAAATACTCAAACAGTGCTCCGCGCCTGTCAGCAACCGTCTCACCGTAATTAAATTGGTAATCGGGTTGATTCGGTCCCGTTTCAAAGATGCAACCTTTTTCTTCTTTATAAATGATAAATTAAAGCAATTTCAGATTTAAAATTTCCGTGATAGTAAAATATCAAATTTCCTTTTGTATTGTATTTATAAAATTTTTTAATAAATTAATTGATTTTTGGTATAAAAGGTTATTTTTAGGATTTTGTTCATTAGATTTGATCGATTTATTCCATTTTCTTTCTTTTTTGATTTGAATTATTTTTTATTTTAATATCTTAATATCTTAATCCGTTCGATTAATGGGGACCTCTTGGCACTACGGTGCAATTGCCGCTACATACCATGTGTCCTCGGCGGTAGGGCACAGTGCTCAAACTTTGGTTTCAATTTACGTAAGTATTAAAAGGGTTTTGATGCTCTAGGGCTCGCAGATCATTCGTATTTATATATTTTTATTTTTTGAAATTTTAATTGATTTTTAGTCCGGTACTTTTCATTTTAATTATGAGATTGCCATTTGTGCGACCGATATTATGTCCAGTGTTTTTTAAATTATTATTAGGCAAATTATTTTTAAAAAACAAATGACTAAATTTCTGCAAAAAAAAACAAGATTTTAATATTTCAAATTGTTCATTTTGATGCCAACATTTATCTTCTCAAATACATACATATTAAGTCTTTTACGGATTTGAACCTTTATTTTATATGACCATGATTGGGGTTTTCTTACTATAGTTGTAAATTTAATATTTTAAACTATTTGCAATATGGTTTAATTATAATTGCTTTTAAAATTTGTTCTATTACAAATTACCGTTAATTTGGAATCAATATTTAAACTTGTTTGCAGTAACCAGAATAATACTATGATTACACATCTTTTATAAAATGTCAATTATTTAAAAATTTAGCAAATAAATTATTTATATTTAAGCTTGTTTTTTACTAAATATGCTTCATTTATCAAATACTTGTTTTCTCTTAAACAATTTATTATTTTATTTAACTACTCAACTAAATAACGAACACCAAAAATTTATTTAACAACTAATAATTGAAAGGATGAAGACCAAAACGGCATAGGTCACTAATAATTAATGTACCTGAAAATATTCAAATGCATAATGCCTACCAAAAGCGGTGAGTTTCAGTCGAAACAAAATAAAAGCTAAATGAATATAACAAAACAGATAATATAATAATAAATTAATTGAATTAAAGCACCAATCACCATATAAAAAAAGTTAAATTAAACATGATATACAACTACTGTTACAATATTCCCGCAAAATGATTAACTAACATAATTAAGAGTATTTTTGAGATAACAGCTATAAAAGAAGTTCAACTGCATGACGATGTCCTGACGTCCATAATAAAAATTTAATTTTTGTGAACTTCAACACACACGCATAGATAAATAAATGTTCATTTGATCTGAAAAAATAAAGCTAAAAACATTTAAAAGTTTCAATGCAATAAAAAAATAAGTTGTAATTTAAAACAAGCAAAATGCATAAAATGAATGAAGGTATGTAATTGAGGATGTGTTCAAGAAAAAATTTAAATACGAAATGAACTCATACCGGTATTTTTCATTTGGGTTTTAAACGATGCGCATGCCGACGATTTTTTCGACTGCTATATTTATATTTGCAATAAAGTTAATAATTATGCCGCTGTTACATAATGCATTTAATAAGAATATTAATTATATGGAATTTGAATAATATATTAAGAAATATATAAATAAAAAATAAAAATTTAACAAATTATAATAACTATAAACTTGCCTAACCAATTTAAAAGAATTTATAAACGATTAAATTATTCAACGACGCTGCAATGACCTATCCGTTCTATAGATGTGGGGCCGCATTTGGTGCGCAACTGCATTTATGCTGAACAAAATAAAATATTATGCATGACTTGGTTGCGCAAACTTCCAAATTTGGTTCACAAAATGGATGAAAATCTTTTCTTCACTTTTAAAAATCATAAATTCTTAATAACCTTCCAATAACTGAAAGAAAATCAATTTAAATTATATTAGAGTTATATAACTTAATTAATAAAATATTAAAAGCTATTTTATAATAAATAAATCACCTATATTAAATTTAATATTCAGCGTTTAAAAATAATATAGAACATAATATGCCATCTTTTCTATTGAATTATCATTGTATTTAGTTCATAGATTTATAAACAAAAAGAAATAGTGATTGAATTATAAACTGAATTTTATGTTTTCTTATTTTACCTTCAATATTTATAACGATTTTTGTTATTCAATAAAGCTTAATACGGCACATTGCTTTCGCTTCCCTTTGACTTGCCTTCCGACTCTACCCGGTCACAGTATACGCCCGAGAACGCATCAAATTTGTATAATTTTGATAAATTGTGTTTAAAGATAACGCCGTCGTCTCCTCTGATGATGGTGAAATTGCGAGCCCCCCTTTGTTGAAACTCATGGAAAAAGCCAAGTGCATGCAAAAGTTCATGTGCTGCGACCACGGACATATTAAATTGCTTAATCGCCATTATTTAATTAATTTCTTACCAAAAAGACACAAAACAGACTTTGCAAAAGGAGTCGTTGCTTTTTACCGCAAGCATAAGTTCTTGCCAGCCGGCAGCTCTGCCAATTTTTGATTTGCCACATCCTTCAGTGCGGTTGGAAATGCCAATGCCATGAAGGACTTTTTTGGTTATAGGGATTTCTTCAACAATCTCAAATCGCACGCATGTTTCTTTCCTGTACAAAAAAAGTTTCGTACAACAAAAGAACAAAATAAACGCACATAATCAAATTGGTTGCTTCAGTTATGGCAGTTTTCCATTCTTTGTAGTTATCAGGCACTAAAAATCTTTATTTAATTTATTACAATTCAAAACAACATATTTACAATATTTTTCAAAAAAGCCGAGCTTGATCGGGAATTCAGATTAAATTAAATTTATAATTAATTACAATATTTTTCGAAATAGCCGATCTTGATCGGGAATTCAGTCCATTCTGTATGGTTTCCGTACTGTCCTTTCGGCGAGTACTGTCGCTTGTTCCGGCGGTTTCCTTCTTCTGGCGCGAGTCCACATCCTTAAGCAATTTCATTCACTTAATTAGCATCATTTAAAAGCTTATGGTCTTTACTAACTAAGGAAATCAATTTTAAATCAATGCAAATACAAAACTCACTACGTCGGGCTTCGATGTATTCTTCGTGCAGTTCTTCCTTGTCACAAAACGAATCCAAATTGCAAATTAAAGTTTCGCTGCGCTTCTTAAATGGATAGCTGTAGGGTGGAGGTTTTTTCCACGGAGGAAGTTTGAACTAAAATTGATTAGTTTATTATGGCATTAAATTTTCTTTAATTTACGGCGTCATCTGGGAGAGCGCTATTCGGAGATCCATCTTTAATTTGGCACGATTCAAAATCCTCAATCCTCTTTAGAAGTTCACGGATCTCTTCACAATCGTCCCCATAATCATCACAGGGTGCGGGATTTGTCTAATGATAGAATAAAAATGTGTTATTTCCTTATTGGACGACTGACCACGATAGGGTAGTTCTCGTAATCCTTCAAACCCTCGTCTTGAGTGATTCGCCTCGAGAATTCGGGACTGTCAATTTGGAAATAAATCTCCATCCGCCTAGTCGACGGCGGCACAAAATGGAGTTTTTTCGCCCAAGTTCCATTGATTTTTTCCGGCGCAATGTCATCGAGAACAGAACCGATGCCGTCATTCTAAAAGATAAAAAATAAAATTAAAAATTTTTCTATTTCACTTCGATTTTCACGTTACTGACGTTAATGGGCTCTCCGCCGATTTTCTCACGAATTGCGCTTTGTTGCGGTCCGTTTCCAAATTCGATGAAGAAAATGGGCATTTTTTTCTTAATCGCCGAAATTCCATTCAATGTAATTGGGAAGTTCCGTTTCGTATTGAAGCTAAATAACTTTTGAATATCTTTAATTTAAATAACAACAAAAAATTTTTTTAAATAATATATAAATAACTAATAACATTTAACTTGTTTATTCGTTAAAACACACGTTAAGTTGGAGAACGAGAGTTTGAAGAATGACTCCACAACAAGAAACTGTCCTTCACGATGGACACAAATTCGAACACGGAACCCCGCGACATTCAAAGTCGAATCCATGCCGAGATGTTTCCGGCACAATTCGGCAATATAACTGTTTCCGAACCCGTTTTTTGAGCTTTTGTAGCAGGCATACACCTCGACGTAACTAAAAATAAAATTTAAATTTCTAAAGATTTATCAAAAAAAATTCGATTTTACAATTTGCATTTTGCGGTTGGCACTTGCATGCAGGCATTGACATAATCTTGGTATTCGTCCACCGGAACTAATCCAGAAATGAAATAAGATTCATGTTTGTTACAAACAAGAAGGTATGGGGATGCCGAAACGTCCAGCATAAATTTTGAAACTTCTGTCGGAAAAACAATTTCCATACAATTTGTGCCGAAATGGTCTTCATTCCATGCGGTTGGTTCAAAGGCACACTTTAAAAAAATATCAATTATTTTAAAAGCATTATTAAACTACAAATTCGAACCGTTTTCTTGCACAATCCGATGCCATTTTGTCCGATGGATGAAAGGAGGTCCAATGCCAGAATGCGAAATGCCATTCCTTCGAACTCTTTCATAAATGCTCCCAAATGCAGCACCTTTAGAAAGTCCTTTTCGATTGGTCCAAAATCTGTAAAAAATATTTTATAAACGCCAAAACTTTGCCTAAGACCTTTGGAGATGTTCATTGCCTCAATAAAGTCGTTCGGCTTGATGTCGTAAACGGAACTGAATTTTCCATCAAGTCCAAGGCTTAAATTATGAACTGTTCAAAAATTTATGCCGAAAAACGACTCGCCTCGACTGAATCGTAAAGATTCTGTCACTGATTTTGGAAACGTTCAGGGCATGCCATTCATTACGTGCCACAACTCCGGCACAATCAGAAAGAGGCCTTTCATTCACACGCTTTCCCAATTGAAATCGCCCCCCAAACTTCGAAGTTCCAGAAGCCAATTTGCCTGCCAATTCGCTTTTGTAGCAAATTTGAAGGCTAAAGCATTAATTTGTTAATAATAAAATTATAGAAAATCCCAAAAAATACGTTTTGCATCCTTTTTCGAGCTTAAAAAGGCCGTTTTTCTCCAATTGACATTCACTCCACGAGGCCGGCGTGAGTCGGGATTGTTCGGAGACGGCATTTTGGGCGTCAGTGGCATTGAAGGGGAATGTTGTCGGGTCGGGGTCATCGGAGTTTGATGAAGAACACTAAACAAAGTCAAATAAATTTTTCGGCATAAAATTCTACCTTTTTCTGGCACAATTCCGTGCCATTTGGTCCAATGGTTGAAAGAAGGTCAGAGGCCAAAACTTGAACTGCAATTCCATTAAAATCGTCCATAAATGCCCCCAAATACAAGTCCGTTTGAAACTCTTTTTCGAGCAGTCCGTCAGCTAATTATTGTCAAAATTAATTATTTTTAATTGCAATTGTTTAAACTTTAAACCGTTGGAGAAGATTTGAATTTCCATATTTTTTGGCGTTTCATTGATGAAATCGTTGCCAAAAAAGCCTCCAAAACAAAGGCTAAAATATGGGCACATTTTTGATCATTTTAGCATAAATGCACTCGCCTTGACTCGAACGCGACCTTTCCGTCACTCATTTTGCCGATGATCAGAGCGTGCCATCCTTGACTTTCCATCACTTCGGCACATTCAGCAAAAAGCCCCTCCCCATTCATTCTGATTTTTGATCGAAAGCGCCGTCCGACTTTTGAATTTCGTACTGTAGAAAATTTGCTTTTGTAGCAAAGCAAAAGTCTAAAAATTAATTATTTAAATTATTATTATTATAATTTATTTATGCCTTTCGCAGTCATTTTCCAAAATAACCGGTCCATTCTTTTCAGCATTGCACAGACTCCAATGATCCGCACCCGGAGAATCGCTAAATTCGAATATAATTTATTTATTTATTTAATTATTTATTAATTACCCTCCGGGGACAACAAATGCCTTCAAGGCAATTAAGAGGAATAAGACGTTTATTATGAGCATTTTCATTTGCTAAAATAATTAAATTTATTTATTTATATTTTTATTCAATTTTTGAGAAAAATAAATTTTGTGTTAAATGATTGACAAATTTTGGACGAATCCGTCCGATGGAATGGGGGAAAAGT
Source organism: Globodera ellingtonae (assembly GCA_001723225.1). Lineage (NCBI taxonomy): Eukaryota > Metazoa > Nematoda > Chromadorea > Rhabditida > Heteroderidae > Globodera > Globodera ellingtonae. The sequence continues at coordinate 143,293 of MEIZ01000159.1, read as the reverse complement.
GATTGAATGGACGGACCAATCGGAGGCCGGTTGATGGAGTCCGATGACAAATGCACAGATTTCCCATCCATTTTGGAAAAACAGAAGGAAGAATCATCAATCACAGCTTGTCACAGAGATTGTTAGCACTGATATGGCCGGCCGGCCGGCCGGCCAATGCATCGGCACAAAAAATTCTTTTGAAATTATGCAAATTTATTTTTTATTTATTTATTTGCGCCCATTCGACGCACAAATTGGTCAATCTCCAGCTCGTTCTGCACCGGCTTGCCATGGCGCAATTCGCCTTTTGTTAATTGCATTAAAAATATGAAGCTTAAAGATGGCAATTTATTTTTGCCTGAAGGACAACATTGCGTCCAGCACTCGGGAGGTGGTGGGGGGATGCCTTTTGCAATTAATGCCAACGATTTTATACGTCAAAATGCCAACGACAGAACATTTGAATTTCTCGACGGAGAATCACCCACTTTTATGTGCAATAGCTTTTGATTTTTTCTTAATAATTGCTTAAATATTTGAAAAATTCCATCAAATTTGTTGACTAAAAAACAAATTAAAATTAGAATTTTTGTCATAACCAAAAATTCTTCCATTGAAACATGATTTTTTTGATCAAAAATGCACCAAATTTTGGTAAATTGTCCCTTATTATTCTTCGGGTTGGGAGGAGTGCCTTTTGCAATCAAAATGCCAACGGAAAAACTGATGGATATCAACCGATTATGTTTTCTTTATCATTAGCTTAAATATTTGAAATAATCCATAACTTTGGCGACTAAATTGCATTGGAATTTGACTGCTTTACCGAGCCAACAACAGATTCATCCACCAAAAGCGTCGCATATCGTCACCGCCAAACCCTTCGCTTCAGAGTGCCTTGATGTTGCTAACAACATCATCAATCAATTATTGTTAAAATTAAAATACCGATTTAAAATCATTGTGGAACCGATAAGAGGAACCCTTTTGCTTTGTAAAATTCGTAATATTAACCAATTCTCTTAACAAATATCATTAAATTTTTAAAAAGAATTTGGAAAATCAACTTTTTAGACGTAGCCCCCCCCCCCTCCGTAATCCAAGAGCTCGGGCCCTGTTCAGTCATCGACCTCGGTTTTAGTCAAAATTGCATTTTAAATGTATTTATAATACTTTTATGGCCAATATCTGTAATTCGATAGACGATTAAATAAATTTAACTAGAAAATAATTGTATAATGTCGAGACCAGTTTATTATTAAAACCCCTGTTTAAAAAAATAATTTTGATATTATTTTTTAAAATTTAGTTTAGCAATTTTCTACTTGACTGGGCAATGTGATCAATTATTCTTTTTGTTTATAAGAAGAATACTTTGCTGCATTTTATCTTACTTGTGACTTTATATTTATTTTTGTACAATTTCAAAAAGATATTCTAATTATTGGGTATTTAATGAAAATCTACTCGACCTAGTAATTTTTATTCTTGATTTATTGACTCTTTTATTTTTTAGTTAAGGTATTTACATTTTTCTCAAATTAAGCAAAAATGATTTTATAAATAGTGTTCTATTTTTTAATTGGCTTGTAAACATGCCTTGGTAATTATCAATTATTTGGTTTTTGGTATTTGGTATTTTAAAGAATTTTAGTTTTATCATATAAATTTAGTTCGCATATAATTGTTTTTATTTTTCTTGAATCGAATAACATTTAATTTTTTGTTATCGGCCGGAAATTTTGTTAAATAAATGTTTGATTCTCAAAAGCGTTGAAAAGTGGCAACTTTTAACTAAAGTTCCCCACTGGAGGAGGGGAACGCCCATCTGTAGTGACTCATTTATCATCGTTTATAGCTTATTTATACCTATTTATGTTGCTATTCTTTCTCTTGCATTTATTTAGATTAACATTATTACCTTAAATAGATTAATGCTGTGATCCGCTTGTACACTTGCAACACATTTCATCAAATTTATAAATAAATTTTCTTTTATTTGTTGTTATTTTTTTAAACTTAAAAAATATTTTAAAATGGTAATTTAACTTGTTAACCCAGTTAAAATTAACATTAACAATATAATGAGTTTGTTTGAACCAGTTTACAAATTAAGTTGCAATAATTTATTATGTTTTCGATGAAATTTTCTTATTGTTGTATTAAAGGTTATCTGTTTATTTTAATAGTGAAACCGAAGAAGTCCCGTCCCTTTTGAATGCCCTTATGAGTCGAATAATGTGCTTTATTCCGTAGAGTATAAGGGTTAAATGTGAGGGACAAGCAGCTTCCCCGGTTCGGGCCGGGGAAGGAAAAGGGGGTCGGGATCCGGATCCGACGATAAAAGTGATTAGTGAAGAAGAGCGGAGGTAAAAGAGAGGCAAATCCCCGGGGGTGGCGATGAGGAAAAGCCCCGCCCTCAAGCACAAAATAGATGAGAGTGAGGGGAGAGTAAAATAAAGGTTAAATGAAACAATTGTTCGTCATCGAGGGCCCCTGTTATTGACCGTCCCGGTCAATGATCAAAACAATACAGTATAGCGGTTACGGTAGGGAGGGACGTGGTGAGTAACAAGTGGGTCGGAAGGAGTACAGTAATCAAATATAATGAAAATATGTTGCGATTTTTTGTTGTTTATGTGTTTTTGTTTGATTTGGCTCTAAAAGGTGACCTTTCGCAAATGTAAAACCGTCCCAATCGATTTTCTTTTAACCCCAGCCGGCCATCTTCGAGAAGTCCTCCGCCTGCTGCGATGTCGATGGACCGACCCCATTCGTTACGGTCGTGCCATTGTCCTCTTCCTCGACGCCAACCTCGTGCTCCGCGCTGATTTGGCCATCCTCCTCGACTTTCATTCCAATTTGCTCGTCCGCGTCGGTTGTTTCTTTCAAATTCCCAACGCACGTCGTGCTCTGCCAAAGCGCACCTCTTTTTTCTCGTTTTTCTTCCAATTCAAATGCTTTTTCCACCTTTCTCATTATTTTTTCGGCTTCGCTCAAGTTTAAAAGAAGAGGAATAATTTCTTGTCCTTCCTTTGACCTTTTTTCCTCCATAAAAATATTCTTCTCTTCTGACCAATTGGCCTTTCCAAACTCAAATTTCTTTCGCTTTTCCTCTCTTTCCGTATCCATACTGCAGTCCAATTGATTGATTTGCTTTCCTTCGGGCGGAATTTCCTCTAAGCGTTTCTGCTAAATGTTCAGTTCGGCCGATTTAATTTCCGATTTGGCCACTCTTATCGGGTCGGTTGGCTTCTTTATTTTCCCAATTAAGCCTTTTTCCAATTCGCCACGGCTTTTGACCCGGTTAAGGCATGATTGCCAATAACTCATTTTTTCGTTTTCTGCCCCTCTCGGCGTCGAAAATAAAATCCTTTCCTCTTCCTCTAGTTCCAAATTGAGCGAAATTTCATCGTCCAGTCTGATACAGTTTTCTCTTTCTAAAACCGTTATTTCCGGTTCTTTTTCCTTTGACAACTCTTCTTCTTTTTGGATCTTTTCGCCACTCTTTTGTTCGGTTTCTTTTTTGGCTTCCTTTTCGTTTTTCTCCGCTTCTTCGGTACCTTCCTCTCTGGTTTTAATCGTCTTTCGTTTGCGGCTCGTCTTCAACTTCTTCATTCCGTCACTTCTTTCTTTAAAGCTTCTATTTCTTCCATCAAACTTTTTTGAGATTCCTCCATTTTGATTGTCTTCATCTCTTCGAGTTGTCGGTCCAGTTTTGCAAATTCATCCGTGCCCGAAAGAGGTTCAAACTGTGCCGTCATTCCTGATAATTCATTATTCAGATTTGTTGACGGGATTTGAGCGTTATTATTATTAAGAATATTTATTAAGTTATTGTCTTCATTTTTCCTTTCAATTTCTTCCATATCTACTTCGTCCAATACACTCAGATATTTTAATTCCGTTATTACATTAATACTCAATTCTGAAATTTCACTTTCGTCACTCTTTTCCTTGTGTGTTATCCAAATTTCTGGCATTCTACGCATTTCGTAAGTAGTCCATTATCATTCATTGTTTCCCAATAAGTTTCTATTTCAGCATCCGCTCTTAATTTCCACCTTTCTCCCAATAATAACTGAACTTCCAGGCCCAAAATTATTTCTTCAACTTCATTATTTATATATAATTCAAATTTTTCGCCGAACAACCATCCCATCACGAATCTCTCACCGTCCGAGTTTATGAAAATTTCCCAATTTTCGTCCACAAGGTTTTCAGGAATAAATGAAACCAAAGGAACCACTGTAGGGTATAACCNTCTCTCACCGTCCGAGTTTATGAAAATTTCCCAATTTTCGTCCACAAGGTTTTCAGGAATAAATGAAACCAAAGGAACCACTGTAGGGTATAACCATCCCGTACACGTTCTTTCCAACGATTCTTCCAACAAAATTTCCAGAATCGTGCAACTTCGTTCCCTTTCTGGTCCAATGTCTCGTTCTACCCTTTCGGCTTCAGGGAATTCTTCCCACCCTTAAAAGGTCGTTCCTTCCTATAAAAGCGATAACCTTCTCATCACTCTCCTTATCGATTTTTTCATTCGCATTAATTTCTAATGTCCTTCCGTCATTTTCTTCCTTTTCTTGATATTTGTAGTGGGTTATGCAGACATCCGGTATAATTTGAATCCGATGTCTTTGACGAATTTATGCTTTAGCACTTCCTTTTTTAGAAGGACTAATTGACCGATCTCAATTTCTTTTTCTATGGGTTTTCGTCCGTGATCATTTCCTTTTTTGTTTTTATCTTGCGCTCTTAAAATTTCCTCTTGGATTAATTTCCAGGCTTCCATCGCTTTTTCTGTATTTTTCTGGTGTATACTGAAATGTCTGATGATATTTCTTTTGACGAAGGAAGGTTCAACAATTGATCCGTTGGCATGCGCGGATAGCGCAAATGTATCACAAAAAATGGGGATTGTTTTATAGCCATCTGAATGGACGTGTTATGTGTGCACACTGCGTGTGACAAAATCTCGTTTCAATTATTCCCTTTCTCATTTATTTTTTGGGATAAGATGTTTGCAATTATGCGCATGGAACCCTCTGCTAACCCGTTAGACTGCTGATGATAGGGGGAGGATGTGATATGCTCAAATCCATAGATTTTGGATAAATCTTTAAAAATTCCAGACATAAATTGTCTGCCCTGATCTGTCACAACTACCTCCGGGGTAGAGTGCTGGTGCACCATTCTACGAAAGTTTCTGCCACCGTTTCGGCTCTTTGGTCAGGGATTGCCCTTGCCATTATCCATTTTGAAAAGCTGTCAATGGCTAAAAAAACGTACAAATTTTCCCGTTCACTTTTCTTAAGAGGTCCCATCAAATCACAATGTACTCGCTGAAAAGGTTGTGCAGTGGGCTTAATTGGCACACTCGGGGCCGTTTTTGCTTGCCCTGGATTAACCTTGCGCTTTTTACATGCTTCGCATGTTTCAACCAATGTGTGGGTGTCCTCTCTCATACCATTCCAGAAACATCTGTTTTTAATATTTGGCCATGTCTTTTCAAACCCAAAATGTCCTTCCTCATGAATCATTTTGAAAATTTTTTATCATTGCATATTTGTAATTTTTATTAAATCTGAAGTTCACGCATTTATCGCTAAATATATATTTTTTTTTTAAATTTGATAAATTTTAATACAAATTTAACTTCTTGAAGTCTATTTCTTACATGGTTATCTTCGGGCATCTCATCGCATCCCCCATTTTGTGTCCTATCTGTACGTATGAAATGTTAAACTTATAAAACCTTTAGCAAATTATTTTTATAAATGCGAGTCAGATCTCTTTTTTTCTGCGTTTATTTAGTTTTTTTTCATTTCTTAACAGGTTATTTTAATTTTAAATTTATAATTCGAAACCTTCTTTTAATCATTTACAATTAATTGCTTATAAATAAATTTCAGATCACGATTTTTGTCCCTTTTGTCTAACAAGATTTTGTATTTTATAATTGAAAAGTTTCTAACAATTTTAATTAAAATGCGATAATTTGGTTTGCTTTTGGAAGTTTAATTTAATATGATTTAAAAGTTATTTAAAATATAACAGTTGTTGGAAATTTGTTTTTTTAATTTATAATTACTTGTAAAGCGCCTCCACTATTAACTCTATATTCACGGACATCTAACATATATATTCTTAATCACATTTTAATTTATGATTGTTTCATTTGCGATTTTTTGGTTGTAATTAAATAGTTCAATCAAATTCCAGGTTGTGCACCGCATTAAGATATATAAAACAAATCAAATTAAATCTTGTTTAGATTTGCTTTTTCAGTCAATGAATTTCTTTTTTTGATAAGACTTTTTGATGATTTGTCCATTTAAACGATCATTATTTAGGTACATTGAAGTTTTTTTTAATAATGTTTCGAATTAGGAGTTTTAATTGTTATTTGGTTGTATTTTTGTTGTAAGAAAAAAAATATCTATTTTTTTATCTTACATGCCAGTTCAATTAAGTATTAACCCTTTTAACTCGTTGTCAGGTAGGTAAAAAGTTTTAATCATATATTTGTTAAATATTTATTTGAGTAGTTTAATGAATTTTAAATTAATTTTAGATAAATATAAATTTTAAATTAGGAACTGCTTAAATAAAATTAGTTAAAAATTGTGGGTTTAAGTACAAAAAGACCTTTTTTATTCGTTTTAGACGTATATTATATTATTATAATAGATTTTAAATTCTGTAGAAATAATTATTTTAATATTTAACAAACAATACTTTTATTTTAATTTTGGCTGTTATTAAATTAGTTAAAACAATTATTTTTGCATCCACTGCTCGCCCGCAGCTGTCTTGATGCAAAGGCAATGTTGACCACCGCATTTTCTAAGTTGTTTAACAAATAAAATTTTCTCTTTGTTTCGATGGCAACAAATTTAAAAAAGGTGAATCTATTCTGTTGATTTCTCTCAATTATTATTTTAAATAGTTAATTTTGGTATAAAAATAATATATGGTCTTTTCACAACAATTCGTTTTGCATCCCGGTTCTGGACGAGCGAAACCATGCGAGCCAAACTCGTGACAGATTGGTTTGGCGCACGACATACAAATCTTTTCCCCGATCGTCGCCTAGACGGGTCTCTGACCGTGAGTCTTATTAGTTTTTTCTTCTAATAATTTTTGTGTTTTAAATATTGATTATGTTTTTATTTATGAGAAAATAATTTTATTTATAATTTTTGATAAGTTTATTGTAAATTCAATCATCAATTCAATTAAATTTAATATTAAGCATTTAATAATAGTTCCGCGTGTAATTAGAATATTGCTTTCTGGTTTCATTTTTCCTAATGTATAATTTGTTATTTGACATTATTTTTAATTTATTTTAAATAAGAATTATTCATTTATTTGACCAACCAACCGCATATTTTATTCTATTTTTTGTTTTAATCATTATATTATTTTTTGACTTTTGCTGGTCATTATTAAATTTTGCTCAAATTTTTCCGTTATTCATATGCACTTTATCCCATTAATAAAAATTTTTTAATAAATTTTTAAATATCTTTTTATTAAATGAGCGCAAAGAAATAATAAAAACTTATTTATTTATAGAAATAAATTTGACTACAGTTTATAAACGAAAAATATATATATATAAAGCCTCTCTCTTTTTAGCACACTATTTATTCATAAAACAAAATGTTCAGAAATTAAACTAAAACTTATTTAGATGGGGTTCATTCGACATTACTCTCGCCGCCTGACTCTCTCTTTTTAGCACGCTATTTCATCAAAAATCAGAACAATTATAAAAAGCTCAAGCGCATCATAATTAATTTAAATTGTAAAAAAAATAATATAAATTTATGAATCTTTTGATTTATGATTTGTTTAAAAACAAATATTCGCTAAAGAATTTAATATAATTTTTTTTAGGGCACACTTTTATTTCATTTATATATTTTTAATCAATTTAAACGTTGTGCAAATTGCTCGAGCTAACACAGCCTATCATCGGCCATGCCCGCCCATGATGGCCAAGCCCATGGCAGTGAAAGCAGCGCGGGTTGAGCTGTGCCTAAAAAGCAAGTACAATGATTGTGTAACTGTATTGTTTCGTGTTATAATCAGTATATTTAAAAAAATATTTTGCAACTTTAAAAAAACCTTTTTTGTAAATTAATTAAAGTTAGAGTAAAATTAGGTATTTATTGAAATATTAAAAACTGTATTTTTATTCTAATTTAATTTCACACGATTCTTTTCATATTAATCTTCTTGCAACAAGTGATTTTTGTGGTAAATTAACTATTTTAATATTTAATTTTTATGATTATTTGTAAAACTCCAATTACTGGATTTCGTTTATAGGCAATCGATTAATGCGTGATGTTGGTGTGTACAATTGTTTTATTTTATTTTAATCATATTCATTTTTTTTTTTGGCGGTTTTGTTCTCCCTCTTTACTTTAATTGGTTTTCGCCTTATTTTTAAAGTAATCATTTGTATTGCAATAAATGTAATCAAATATTTTTATTAATTTTAAAATTGTTATTCAATTGCGCGCGAATGTTAATTGGAACATTTAAATATGTGCAAAAATGACGGATTTACAAATTTTCAAATTCATAAAAAATAAATAGTGCAAAAACTTATGACATACCCTAAGTAAATGGGGAAAATATTAGTTTTATAATCACCGAGTTGTATCAACATTTATCGTCTACAATACATTTAAATAATGAATGCCTATTCTAAATTTAATCCTTATCAATTTTTGCGTGAACGCATTAATCAATTTGCTATTTTGACTTTGTTTTTTGGCCGGTGGCGATGTTCAAATAATTGTTATAATTAAAAAATATAATAGAAGTTGATTTCTTTTTTTACATTACTAGATTTGTACTTTATAAAAAATAAATGAAGTGAGCTTTAAGTATCTTATTCATAATAGATTTTTAAATAAGGGGTAGGAATACTTTGTTTGTACCCATTATAGACATTGAGGAGACATAATTGAATAATGTGTTCATCCATATTGCTAAATTTTTTTTATTTAGGTTAACAAAATTAATAGTGATTAAAAAATTTTATTCAAAACCAAGTTTTTGAACCTAGAATATTTGCGTTCGCCGTCATTGTTGTCATTTTTCAATTGATTATTCAATATATATAAAATTTTTTTTTGATTCTAATTTTGTATTCAAATGCAAAATTACGTTGGGCAAAATAATTGATTATTATTTTTCATATACATATAGTCTTTACATTAATAAATTATAAATGACCCCTTTTTTAATATACGAAATGCTCGTTAAAATTTCGTAATCTTAAGTAATCCAAACTGATTTTTAAATTTGCACAAACATATAATTTAATCATCTTTCTGTGTTATTTATTATAATGGGTTTTGTTTAAATAAGGAGTCCATATATATGGTAGATTATATTTAATTTTGAGTAAACATTATGATCAATACTTTTATTTTATTTTACGTGGTATCAAAATTTAATTCTCTAAAGAAATTGTAATATTTAACATTAATATCAAATTATTTTTGTTTAATTATTTAAATATTTCTAAAACGAAAACAAAGCATTTTTCGCTCATGTGTTGAGCAAATGAAAGAAAGTCTGTTCTCCTTCGGTTATCTTCGTGTTGTCTCACTTTTGCCAATCAACTTTATGTTGTTCACTCATTTTGGGCCATTGATTTCTATTCTTATAAATGTTTGAATTGATAAGCTTTAGAAACAATTTTTAGTTAATGATAAATTAGGTTTTGCAATAAATTCGCTTATTATTTTATGTTTAAACCAGTCACGGCGGCAAAAGTACTGCAAAGACCTGAAATTAATTTAAATAATAATATAAAATCATATCAATGCACATACTCGTTGGTAAATACTTTAAATCATTAGCCGGAAGGCGACCACACACGCGGTACAGCTCACGTTTAACGTTGCCAAGATAAAGCCCGGAGACTGGCGACATACTTTACAGTAAAAAGAATCAACTTTTAAACCTACAAATGTACACATTTAATTACACTGGGTAATATTTTTTTAATGTTTTGATTTTGGTAGTTTATAATGGTTGTTTAAAAATACATTAATTTTTTTTTCTATACCAACAAAGAAAACAATCATAGTCTTATCTAATATAATTAGTTCTTCCAACATTATTTTATTATTTAAGTAATCCATTTCTTTATTCTAATTATTTTTATTTTAAACATTTGAAAGGTTGAGTTAGTTTTTAGGAGTGGCGTGTGACTAGGACTTTTTAAATTTTGTGAACATTCGTTTTTTGGCAATTGCCATTTTTAATTAAAATACCTATATTTGAATTACTTCTTCGAACCAAAATCATGGTATTATTTTTTAATATAGTTTTACACGAAATCTCACTGTGAAAATCCTGAGTATTTAAACTCTAAACTAGAAGTAATTGATCAAATAAATCATTTTTAAAAACAAAGCTCAGGGGTTTTCAGCAACATATGAGTTTAATATGATTATTATTTTTTTGTTTATTCCTGAATTAGTTAATTATTTTAAACAATATTATATACCTTAATTGGTAATCAAAAAATATGTCTTTACTTACATTCATGTCTCTGAACTCAGATACTACCGTAAGGATTTGAGTGTACCGCTGGTTGGAAGCGAACGGTTAAAACGCCTATGGCGGGGGCAAAAAGATCATCCATAAAGAAGAAGGTAAATGGGACGCCCCGGTAGCTCAGTTGGAAGAGCTGCCCACGGATTGGGTGGAGGACCTGTGTTCGAGTCCCACCCGGGGCTAACATTTTGCCTATTCTTTACTCTACCCTTTAAACAATTTTCTTTTGGATCGTTCCCACGCTGTAGCGGTAAGTGCGATTTTATGTCTTAATTTAAAATATGAATTGTTTTTATTAGTTTTAGTATGTCTTTTTAATATCTAAGATTTTTAGAATTTTAAAAGAATTTATAAATGCTCAATTTTATGGAATTTAATCGCTTCACACATTCTTTACAGTTTATTGACTTTGAATTCATTTATAAATTAGAACAATCTTTTAAATAAATTAGTCTGTTATTTTATCTGATCACACACTTATGTAATGCTTAGCTGTTATTTTTTTTTATGTAATTAATTACAAATTAATTTTTATTAGACAACATAAGTTGGTTTTGATGTAGTTGAATTTAAAAATGATTTAATTGTATTAATAAAAACTGCCTATTTCAAAATTAGAATTATTGTTCTTATTTATATTAAATATTTGTTTTCATAGTTAGATCCAATTGGTTTTGTCCATTTTATATGTCCTTTCTATTTTATGATACTTTTGCCTATGAAAAAGGTTTAATTTTTTTATATCATTTTTATTTATTACTCGAAAAATATTAAAGGTGCATCTTTTTCTTACTGAATAATAAAGGTGTTTTATTCTTATTATAATTACAAAGGCATTTTTTAGGTGCGTTGGTTTTGATAAGTTTGTTTAAATAATTTAATTAACATAATCATAATGAATATTAATATAAATAATTTATCTTTTTTCCGATGTAAATATTTCTTTTTGAATGTTTCATTGATAACCTTGCCTGCCGACCACCCTTCAGGGATGTAGTTGCCGCGCTAGGCTTGTTGCTCTTCCAAGTATTGGAGGGTCGTGACTCCTCCCACACTAATTATACTGAGTCCACACTATCCATTTACGTATCAAACAATATATTAATTAATTATTTTTGTTATCGTAAATATTTTTGGGTCACATTAATATATGTAATTTATATATGAATAAATTTAATTGAAGTTTGGAAATGGCGTCATTTTTTCCGCTTTAAGTAAATTATAATTTTTATGTAAAAAGAATTAAATTACAGTGTTCGAAGGAGTATCGTTGGCCACATTCATATTCTAGATAACTGCTAATTTTACTTATTTTTTTGAAATTGTTTAAGATCATTTTTGTGTTATCATTATTTTTCCCATTTTATCATTTTTTTTATATTAATGTGTTTTATTTCGTCAATTACTATTAATCAATTATTTTAGTTTCTTGTAGGATAACTTTTTCTGTTTACAAGTTTGTTTCTTAACTCTAAAATTTAATTGAACTAATTGATTATATATTTTCAAATCCTATTAGTGCCTTTTTACGCGATCTTCATAATATCCGAAGCCAAATGCCAAGAGCCATTCATGTCGAAAAAGATATTTTTAAAGTATAAATTAATAATTATTTTAATTATCTAAATTTATCTGGAGGAGAACCCATTTCTTTTAATAATTTTGAATTTTTAACCTTCAATATTAGACAACATAAGTTGGTTTTGATGTAGTTGAATTTAAAAATGATTTAATTGTATTAATAAAAACTGCCTATTTCAAAATTAGAATTATTGTTCTTATTTATATTAAATATTTGTTTTCATAGTTAGATCCAATTGGTTTTGTCCATTTTATATGTCCTTTCTATTTTATGATACTTTTGCCTATGAAAAAGGTTTAATTTTTTTATATCATTTTTATTTATTACTCGAAAAATATTAAAGGTGCATCTTTTTCTTACTGAATAATAAAGGTGTTTTATTCTTATTATAATTACAAAGGCATTTTTTAGGTGCGTTGGTTTTGATAAGTTTGTTTAAATAATTTAATTAACATAATCATAATGAATATTAATATAAATAATTTATCTTTTTTCCGATGTAAATATTTCTTTTTGAATGTTTCATTGATAACCTTGCCTGCCGACCACCCTTCAGGGATGTAGTTGCCGCGCTAGGCTTGTTGCTCTTCCAAGTATTGGAGGGTCGTGACTCCTCCCACACTAATTATACTGAGTCCACACTATCCATTTACGTATCAAACAATATATTAATTAATTATTTTTGTTATCGTAAATATTTTTGGGTCACATTAATATATGTAATTTATATATGAATAAATTTAATTGAAGTTTGGAAATGGCGTCATTTTTTCCGCTTTAAGTAAATTATAATTTTTATGTAAAAAGAATTAAATTACAGTGTTCGAAGGAGTATCGTTGGCCACATTCATATTCTAGATAACTGCTAATTTTACTTATTTTTTTGAAATTGTTTAAGATCATTTTTGTGTTATCATTATTTTTCCCATTTTATCATTTTTTTTATATTAATGTGTTTTATTTCGTCAATTACTATTAATCAATTATTTTAGTTTCTTGTAGGATAACTTTTTCTGTTTACAAGTTTGTTTCTTAACTCTAAAATTTAATTGAACTAATTGATTATATATTTTCAAATCCTATTAGTGCCTTTTTACGCGATCTTCATAATATCCGAAGCCAAATGCCAAGAGCCATTCATGTCGAAAAAGATATTTTTAAAGTATAAATTAATAATTATTTTAATTATCTAAATTTATCTGGAGGAGAACCCATTTCTTTTAATAATTTTGAATTTTTAACCTTCAAACTGTAGTTAATAAAATTATTTAAATACCAATAAGCCGCTCTTGCTCTACTGGTAGATAGCACTGTGCTGCTCGGCTGCCTGAAATGTCTGATCTCAGCACATTGTTTGACGCCACAGGCTAGCGCTTTGTACAATTAATTTATAATTTAATTTCCTATTCCTCAAATAGTTTTTGCTTATTGATTTTATTTATTCAAATTTGTATATCATCAAAAGAATTTACCTTTTATAGGATTATCTTTTGTAATTATTCCGGTAAAAAAATCAAAGCGCTAGATTATTATATTATTTAAATCAATAATATTATATTTATTTTAACGTACAAATAACTCTTTTTCCCATAATTTGAAATTTTTTGTTTTCTTATGTAAATTTCTTAATTGAAGATAATTTACAGTCTACCAATAAAATACAAATAAAAAAATATGGATTTTGGGTATTTTAAGCTTTATTTGGCGAAATATGCTGCATGAGTAGCAATTGATTTTTAATGACAATCTTATTTTTTAAATATTGTTTTTTTTCACGAGCCATCACATATGTTTGTAAAATTAACTGGAAATTGATTATTTGTGAGTGTTAAAATCAATGTTTTATCAATTAAATTTAATATTAAGGGGTTTTAAAAGTAAATTTGGTTCATTTTAAGGTTACTTTAATTAACAATTGATCACTTGATAGCATTTAAAAAACAAGCACTCATTTTATTTACCGTATAATATCTTTTTAAGAGATATCAATTGTTCGATTAATTTGATTAATGTGTTGGGATTTCAACAACTTCATGCTTTTGGTTGACAAAATATTATTAATAAATTTAAATCGTACAGACGAATAATATTTTATATTTTTGGTCCTTGTTTAAGAGACGAGTATTTAAGCCGTTATTTCTAAAATTTGAAACTTTATGTGCTTTGAGTGCTAGTTCGAGTCTTTTTCTCTTTTATTTTAAATAAATCTTCTCGTCGCTCGGGATTCGTCCGAGATTGTAGCAGGGTTTGAGGAGTTCATTGAATTCGAAGATTTATTGAAATATTTAGATTTATTTATACATTTTAAATCACTTTCCACTTATGACTTCTAAATTTTAATCATAGATGCAAACTCGACGTTATTGATTCGCCACAATTAGAGAAAGGACTTGAGGACCGATCGAGATTACGATCGAGAATCTCGAAAAATCTCGTATCTCGAAGATCTCGAAAAAATTTGTTCGATCGAGATTTCGATCGAAAATCTCGTAAAATCTCGAATCTCGAAAAATCTCACGAGATTTTTCGAGACTTTCAATTTTTTCTTTATTGTGAATTTTCAAAGCGAATTTATTATTCAATATTATTAATAGGGTTGTCACCCCGCGTGCGGGGTTGAGAATTGCGGGGTCGGGGTTTTTCGGGCGCGGGACTGTCGGGTTCGGGGTTACCCAAATCGGTCGGGGTCGGGGTTGCGGGGTTTTTAAAAAATTTTCTTCAAAATTTTAGAGGTCTTTTTGGTTTTTTTTAATAATTTCCGAAATTTATTGACATTAGAGCCGTAAATTTGTTCTTATTTTGAAGAGAAGGGAAGGCATTAGTGATCTAACCGGATCCCAAACAGTGTCCTAAAACCGGAATTCCTGACCCAAAAATGCCCGGAAATTTCAAATTTTGAAAATATAATTTGTCAAACAAGTTTTTGAGAATTTTTATTCACTTTTGGGGGGGGGGGAGTCGGCGGTGCCGATAGGCGCCGCCGAGAAAATTTTGAATTTTCGACTAATTTGTTAAGGGATTTGCAAACAAAATTTTAAAAATGCGGTAATTTTTTGAAGCTTTTTAGGTGTAGGAGAGGTCCGGTAAAGAAAATTTTTTACAATAATCGGCAATCTTGGTTAAGAAAATTAAAACAAAAAATCAGAAATGAATTATTCAAAAATTCATCTTTTGCACGCATCACAAATGCTTGGTCCGGCTGGGAACAAAAAAACGGGGCCGGAACCCACCTTGTCGAAAAGAAAACCACTTGGCCATCAATTTACTTGATGGGTGTTCTTGTCAAAAAGTACGCAAGATCACCGCCCCGTCATCGGTCTGTCGCTTCGCCCATTGAAAAAACCGGTAACCCGGCCCCGTGGTACCCTTAGCTTAATCCAGTATTTAATATACATGGGCAAGAGGACATTTTGTCCGATTTTCGGGACTCTTTGTCTATTTTTATTTAGTTTTTCACCTAAAATTAAAGTAAAATTGAACCAAGATTGTGAATCTCGGTACTTTTTCGATCGAGATTCTCGATCGAAATCTCGAAACTTTTCGATCGAGATTACGATCGAGAATCTCGATCGGTCCTTTCTCTAGCCACAATATTCTGTCGGATAAAAGTATGACCGCTTTTTTTTAAATTTGTTTATTTGTCGTATTGATATTCCAATGTTCTTGAATTAATTATTTAAAAATTACTATGGCGAAGTGCAAGTATCTTTCCCACCCTCATTTGAGCCCGGTCGGCGTTGATACTTTTATTATAATATTTAGGTCTGCACTATAATAAAATTGCATAAATTAGTTTTTTATTTGTTTGTCTTGCACTTTCGCTAGCAAATTTTAATTAGTATGATAAAGTATAATTGATAGCATCGAGATATTAATTCATAATTTGAACTAACAATTGCACATGTTCTAAATAGCCAAACCATTTGTTGTATTAAGTCGTATTCGTTTTAGCCAATTTTTATGAGTTAAATTATTGTTTTTGACGCAAAAATGATTTTTTTTTAATATTTCGATTTATTAATTATTGAAATAATTTGTGTGTACGTCCAGCTTAATTTGTAGGATATCTTTTTGCTACAATGGATCATGTATTATAAAATTAATGAGTTTGCGAGGCATTATAATTTTAACTTCCAAAAAGCCATAAATTTAAAAAATCCTAAAAAAAATATTTTTCTTATGAATTTTGAGAAAAATGATTACAATAACATGTGGAAAATCGGTAACAATGGACTAAGCAAGATGATTTCATATAAAGTTGTTATTACAGTTCCTGTTTCGCATCGGCCCCTATCAGTCTATAACAAATAAAACACTAAAATTTTTAACTCTGATTTATTCTTTATTTGTACCTGTCACCCATTCGTTAATTCCTTTAATGCTGACAAAATGTTTAATTAATATTATACATTAAACGAAAATTAGTTTTTAATTTGTACTAAATAATGTTTCATTCAAATTAAAGTATTTTTAGTATTTTTTATTTTGTTTTGCCTACTTGTATTTAAATAACTAATAAATTATATATTTATAACTGGCGATTGAACTTATATTTAGTTTTCGAATTTCTATTTGCATTTTAAATAAAACACCTTTTTAGAAATACACCTTTAATTTATTTATTTTATATATTTTTGATAATTATTTTTTTAGAATACTCTCGTATTTAAAATCAACTAAATTATTTTTGATGGTTGAAAAATAAAAGTTCAAATATTGCTATTAAAGAATTTTAACACCCATTTATGATAATGTATAAGCTTTCGAATTATTATTTTAATTTAAGTACCAACAAGGGTTTTTGTTTGTTTGCGATTTAAATATTTAAATAGTATTATTCCAATTAAAAAGGTCGAGTTATCGCCGTCATAGACACGTTTGCCGTGTCCAAGTTTCATCGCCACTGTAGAGACTGCGTCGGTCAAAGGTGTTACGACAATTGCGGATCGGCAATTGCGGACGGGACAATTGCGGACGACAATTGCTTGTCGTCCGCAATTGTCGTAACACCGATGGATCACCTGAAGGCAATTTTTTCCGTTTTCCCCCGCTGTTGAAAAGTTCGATGATAATTGGAATTGGACGTTATCTTTTTGAAATTAGAAAAATTAAATTGTTTACCAACTTTTGACAAAAGATAGCAAAATGTTTTTTTGGTGATTCCGAGTACGATTTAGTGTAGTAAAGTTAATAATTTGATAATTGCTTAGAAAAATGTAATAGTTTAAAATATATTGAATGAAATGTAAACAAATAATGTTCTACGAAACTTCCAACTTTCATCACCGGTGTGCATCACAATTTAATCAAGTTGACGAAACTGCCTTATGGAAACGAAAACTTCCTTTCCCTTCGTTTCCAATAAAATTTGTTTCTAAAACAAATCATAATTAAATGATGTAAAAAGATTTTTTGATTTAATTGATTGGACTGACAGAATACTCATTATGCCCTCTTTAAATTAATTATTTATGATCCAAATTGATACCATTTGATTATTTTTAACGAAGGGGGTGATAGTTTTGATTATTTTGTTTTGTTAATTTTATGTACACAAATAATGTAAAAGAGAACTTTAGTATTTCTTATTAAATATGTTTGCTGAATTAATTTTAATATTACAATTATTAGTGCCATTTTAATAAATTTTAAATAACTTTGACAAAGGCATAACAGAAATTTAAATCAATTCTTCTTTAAGCTTTAATATAAAATATTAAATTTAAATTTAAATGTTTATGTTTTAAGAGAAAAATTAATTATAATTTAAATTTGCAGAATTTAGTAATTAATTAAAGGATTTTAAATTGATCATTTATTGATAAAGAGAACTTTAGTTTTCTTTTCAATGTTTGCTGAATTAATTTAATATTACAATTATTTGTGACATTTTATATTATTCAAAAAAATAAAAAACAATAATATAATTTGATTAAGCAAAGTCAATTTTAAAGCAATAATAAGCAAAGACAAATAGTAATAATAAAATTAAAAAACTAAAATAATATTTATGAACGAAATCATAATTAATATAGATCTTTTTTAAATTGAGTAATATTTAATATAAACTTTTGTGAAAAGTCAGACTGGCATTGTGTTGCCATGACAAATAATCATCCACAGAATTCGAAGCATAAACAGATTCAAAGAAAAAATAACAACTAAAAAATAATAAAAATCTAAATTTTACTTCTACAAAATGTCAAATTTGGCCGTAAATTAATAGCAGAATATCCAATTTAATTGGAGTTCGGATACAATCATAGTCATTTCTTTTATTAATTTTATTTTTTACAAACGACGAACATTGCGGTACTACACCCATTTCTAGGGCTCCTTGTC
>MEIZ01000159.1:94194-124697 GCA_001723225.1 Globodera ellingtonae | reverse complement strand
TGACGACAATTGCGGACGAGACAATTGCGGATCGGCAATTGCGGACGGGACAATTGCGGACGACAATTGCTGACGACAATTGCGGACGAGACAATTGCGGACGGGACAATTGCGGACGACAATTGACTGACGACAATTGCGGACGAGAAAAACGTTATTGGGATATCACTTAAATATTTTCATGAACAATTGAATTGGTATTTATTATAAATAATAACGGTTTTTAAATTTAATATTTAATTTTATTAAATAATTCAATAATTAATAAAATAACATGCCCGTTCCCAGCTTAAGCTTTAAATTTTGATTAATTATCTAATTCTTGATTCAAAAATATTGATATTTTTAAGATTTAAATGTATATGGTTTTTTTGGTGTTCTTTTTCTAAAAAACTAACGGCTGAGCAACAAAATCAAGGACATAAATTTATTATTTGGCCATAAAATTGCTAAATGAGTTTTCAAAAATAAAATTTATATTTATTGCTTTGTCCTTAGCGGCCAGATGTAATTTAGTATATTTTTTATACATTTTAAACGAAAGGATTTCTGAAATAAGTATCAAATTGCAATACGGCTTTTATTATTTTTTGCTATACAATGGCAATTAAAAATATATAAATCTACAATTATAAGTTCTGTTATATAAACTCTGGCTTATATTTTTAATGGGATGTATCTATTTTGAGTTCCAAAATTTTTTTTTAAATTTTTATTTGGGTCAATGTTTAATTTGCCTGGGCAATGGGTTTCTGCTTTTTAATAATTAATCTTTAAGTTTCTGCTTTATTTTTTTGATTGCAATAGTATTGTAGTAATTATTTTATTTTAATTGGACATTCATATTTGTTTTGCATTGTACTAATCTCGAAATTATAGAAGTTTTAAATTGGTTGGTTCGGAGGTTGGTGACCCGATCGATGATCCTTCTATCAGCAAAGAATTAATTGTATGTAATTTAGAATTTTTTATCATATGTAATTGGTTTTTAAGTTTGCGCTTTGGTTATTTTAGTTGTAATCTTCAAATAATTATTATTTAATTTAGCCATAAAAGTATTAACCAACATAATTTTTAGTTGCTTTATTAAATATTTTGCATTTTAAATTCAATAGGTTGTACTCTTTATTTTAAAGATTTAGCTTAGTCTGCTCCCGTGTTTATCGTTTTGCTTTTATTTCAAAAAGAATTTTTATTAGTCCTTTTCATTACCTTTTACGCTTTGCTTGAATTTTTTTAATTCATTAAAACTTGTTAAATTGCATTTTATAAACTAATACTTGTTTTTGTGTTAATTAATTAAAAGGTCGCAGGGCAATTCTGGCTCATGTGGACGCTAGTGTTATTGCCGCAGCAAAAACACCGCGGCATGCCACCCTTCTTCCGATATGTAATACATTAATACATTGTATTAAATTAGAAATCAATTAAATTGATGTTTAAATTTAATTTTTAATGAATTAATAAAATATCTCGAATACGATATTTTTATAGCAATATTCGATTTCAAAGATATTTTTGTTATTTATTATCAATTGTAATGAAGATAATTTCTTTAATAAAGATTTTATTTGCATGCATTTATGTATTTTAAATTGTATGAATTAATGCAATGTTTCACCGCAATAAAAATTAGTTTTAAAAATACTTTTGCACCTTTTATATAAATATTGTAAATGTTTTATTTAAATTAAGTACATTTTTTTATTTGTAAATTAATACTCCTTCCCATTGTTATTATTATTATAAATTGATCGAATAAGCGAATTCATTTTATGTCATCAGTTTGTTATTATCTATATTAATCCATTTTCCACATTATATTTAAATTAAGTTTTTAAATTACTTCCATTTATTATTAATTTAGTTTATCGCTTTAAAAGCAGTATTAAAATGATATAGTTTTTATCCTAATTACGTTGCGTTGAAAAACTTTAGTATATCTTTGTTGGAAACATTAATTTAATTGTGTGCAATTTARATTTAATCTGTCTAATATTTAAATATTAATAATTAGTTTTTACAGTTTTAATGTTATAGATTTTTTATTTAATTATTTTTCATAATATTGATCCCAATAAATCGATTTTTTAATGARCTTATTTCGATATTTAGCATGACTAATGCTGTATTTTTATAATACGTTTTCAGGTGATCGGGGTTGTCCAGATCTTCCGGGGTTGACCAGCTTCTCCAGGCTGTTCAGACTGAGCGGCCGCCAATCCATCATAATTGTTACCATGTGCGTACAACCATAGAGCGTAAATCAACGGGACTTGCTGTASAAACCCTTTTTGTTTCAAAGTCTTTTCTTCAATAGATTTTAAAAAGAATTGAATAATATATTCTTCAAATATAAAATTAATTAAACTATATTAAAATAAATAAAGAAACGCCAAAAACAAAAATGCGCTAATAAAGATCGTTATTGGTATATAAAATTTTCAAAACAGGATACAGTAGTTCATTTACAATTATAGAATATTTGGACAAACCAATCATTTAATTGCCTTTTTATAAAAAAAAGAATAATTTCTTGTAAAGAATTTTGAAAAAGTCAAAGCAAGACAAATAAAAAAATAAAGAGAATTGAATTTTCAACCAAAAATAGCAAATTCAATTTAAATGATGCTTTACATTTATAGTGCGGCTAAGCCCACTTTGTACTTTTTCTTATTTAAATAAAATATGCATATAGATAGATGTTATTGGATTGATTTATATTTTGAACTATTAATAGTTTACCAATTAAAAGACACACAATCACTAAATATTGTCAATTTTCAATATATAATAAATAAAAACTTTAAAATAAAAAACTACATTAAAATCAATATTTAACACATGAAATAAAACAAATTAAATGGAAATCCAGTAAAAAAATTTTTTTTAGACTCTAAATTAAAATTAAAATTATGTCTTTTCATATTTGCTTTATATTTATTTTCATAAAACTTTTTTTCTATAAAATTACAAAAATTTAAAACGAATTTTGTTTTATAAATAAAATTAAAGCATTTTATTTGCTGGTGACGCGTGATTCGGCGTTGAAGAGCAATGTGCAGGGAAAGCTTCCTTTGACCATTTATGTTACTTTAAAAGCATTTTACAGAATTTTAATATTAAATTTTTTATGTTAATCATTTTAATGAATTGAAAAAAAAAATTTGTTAAAATATAATTTTTTTGTAACTTTCATTTTTTCAAATTTATATTTTTACAAAAATCGGAGGTTGAATACGATGTTAATGATAATTTTTATAAATTTTTTTGTCTATTTGCAATTAATTTTATTTGTTGTTAGAAGGTTTGACAATTGAAGATTTGATGTGAATTAGGTAAGTTAGTTAAAGATAAATTTTATAAAGCAATAATAATAGACAATTAGTTAATGAATCAATAAAAATTGAATGATTTACTAATCAATTGATAGTTGGATTTTAAATTTGTTGGATTATAAAACTTCCAACAAAACAAGTAATTGATTCAATATTTTTCCTAAAACAGAATAATCTAAGAAATAGAACATTTAAGATTTTGTTTAAATTATAAATATTTGTTATTTTAAATTTATAAACTCGTAAATTTTAGATTAGGCCATTTGTGTCGTTGACTCTGAATATTTTAAAATTATTTTGTTTTTGTAATGTTTTTTAATTATTTAATTATTATACTTCTTAAATATAATTAAAATATATTAAAATCTAAATATCATACTGAATTTTAGACTTTTACGAACACAAGGAATATTATTCGAACATTGCGGTACTACACCCATTTCTAGGGCTCCTTGTCACAATTGAATTGGTATTTATTATAAATAATAACGGTTTTTAAATTATATTTAATTTTATTAAATAATTCAATAATAATAAAATAACATGCCCGTTCCCAGCTCAAGCTTTAAATATTGATTAATTATCTAATTCTTGATTCAAAAATATTGATATTTATAAAAAAAAAATTTTAAATCAGTAAAACTCCATTTATTATTCAAAAAAATGAATTTAATAAAAAAAACTTTCTTAATAAAAAATAGATTTAAATAATGAACGGGGTATTTACGTTTTATATTAACAAACAATTAAATATTAAGCATTTCACGAGACTGGGCTCACTCTTTCAAATACATTAATGAAAAAATCACTGGATCAAAAACATAATAAAATTTGCAAGAAGACTTAAAAAGTTATAAAAAAATAAACTAATAGAGGATTATTCGGGGTGGGCGTAATTTGTTTAAAAAATAAAATGCTACAATTACAGTTTTTAAATTTTTATTATGGTCTTTTAGCAATACTTAATTAGTATTACTCTGGCTATTTCTCCATGTGTCAGCATTCCTTTTTCANACAATTACAGTTTTTAAATTTTTATTATGGTCTTTTAGCAATACTTAATTAGTATTACTCTGGCTATTTCTCCATGTGTCAGCATTCCTTTTTCATGTGCGCAACGCGTTTTTTTGARAAACAAGTGCAGCGCTAGCTTAAGATGACTTTGTTGTATCCCTTGTTGTTGCCTTATTTATTCATACATTATTTTCCATTGACAATTTTCCTCATTTAGGTTATTTAATATTTCTATCATTATTTATTTCATTTTTTCAACTGCTTCTGGTGTATAGATAGATATATGATTTTTGTAAAGCAATTTCACAATTCGCATCCTTGCTATATTTCGCCAGCCAGCAGTTATTAAAATAAAATGTCAAAGTTTCTAAGCCGATTTCTTAATTCAACATTACAATTAAATTAAATTAATTAATTGACAGATTTAATGGAATGATTTAGTTATTTAATAAAATTGGCTAATTCATTATTTTATTATAATCAATATCCTTGAAGTTTTATTTATGGCTTAATCAAATTTACGTTTGTTAATTTTGGTCAATGATAGTTTTTTAAACTATTGGCGATGGTTCTGTTTTTTTTAAATTTAAATGACTGACAGATGTGAAGAGATAATAGAAAGAAAGATTATATTTTTTCGTCAGGGATCCTGTTAAAAACGGCCATAACTTCTCTTTTTGGCGCGAAAATTATTTTTATATAATTTTTAAACCAAATACATATATAGTGTTTATTATAGTTTGGGTTATTTCTAAATAAAATAATATGACCGATATTCTCAAATGAAATTATATGTGGTGATTGAATTATTAACTGGATTTTGTGTTTTATTATATTATAAAAAACATTTTTCTTTTATTTTGAGCCAAAAAATTATTTATTTAATACATATCTGAGCAATTTTTATTTTATTTTTTTTGGGTTCATTTTTACAAATTTTTGAACAAATATGCCAAAATATGCAAAAAATATGCACGAACCCCCAAAATATGAAAAATATGTTTTTTTAAACTTGACCAAAAAAGCTCAAACCAACGCGAAAAGGCTATTTTTAAGCCGTATTCCTCAAAGCATATAAGCATACAAAATATGCAAAATGCATATAATCCGATCCCTATACATCATAAATCGCGTTTTGCATTTAAACATTTTTTCCTTTTTAATGTATTTTTATTTTTATTACTGTCGATAATACTGCCCTTTTATATTGTAGTTGTTTTAATAAACAAATTTAATTTAAAATTGACAGTTTTAATTAGTGTTCGGCAAATGGGGTTTTTCGGTATTCGGTATCGGTATTTCGGTAAAATACCGAAAAAATACCGATACCGAAAAATACCGACCAAAAAAAATTCGGTATACCGACCGGTATTCGGTATTTTTTTGGAAATTTTGAATTTCAATTTAAAATGAAATGAACAAAAACTTTTATTAAATCCTATGGTTTTTACCGAAAAATACCGCGTCGGATTATGCTGTAGTATAAATATTTACTTTTATAGGAAAATTCAAATTTTTATTATTAATTTAGTTTGACACGCTTTAAATCTCTCTTTATTTATTTTTATTTTGGAAAAAATTCATCGGCTTTTTATATTGAACTTTTCAAAGTCTTAGGTTTGGTAGTTTGATATTCAAAATTTTTACGTTATAAATAAATAATATTTTTCAAAGGATTCTTTATATTTTATTCTTTTAAATTTGTTTTATTTTATTAAAGTTTAAGCAGTACATAAATATTAGCAATTTATATCTACAAATGTTTTTTCTTGACAATATTGATTGCCTCAAAAGATAAATAAAATAAACTTTAACTTTTCTTTAGCTTTAAGTTTTATTTGAATTTCTTTTTGTATATAATTTTAATATTAATTGCATGCATAAAAAGAAGGTATATGCTTTTATTATGGCGCACACACACCTTGCTTGCTTTGTCGCTCTTTGAGCGTTTCGGGTAAACATCGAATGAGATAAAAAAAATGTTGGTTAGAAAGACGCGGTTTATTGCATTGATCTATAATATCAATTAAATACCTTTTAGCAAAAATTAACACATAAAATATTAGAAAGTTAAAATAATAATTAACTAATTCAGGAATTAAACAAAAAATTTACTTTGTTTGTAAAAATTGTTATGATTTTCTTTTTTATGCATATTTTACTTTTATTGCTCCAATTTTATTTGTTATCTCATTCCAATTGTTTATTATTAAATAAGTTGATCAAATAAGCGAATTCATATCTTCCATTAGTTATTTAGCTAAATTAAATCAATTTTCTTATATGTTAATAGACTTTTTAAATAATTTCTATCTATCGTTAGTTTAAAAATAAACATGTAATCTGTTTTACAAATCAAAATTTTCTGTGTTTAAAAATTTTACTTTGAATTATGTCGAATTGGCTCGCTTGAATATTTAGAGTGCAATTTAGACTTTATTATTCTTTATTTTTTTCAAACAACAAATATTAATAAAATTAGTTTTTTTATTTTCAATGTATACGATTTTTATTCTTTATTAATATTTTTAAATGTTGATGCCCGTCTTTAATCGACAAAAGAATTAAGATCCAAGCCTGCTTCGAAAATAGACTGAAAATTATTAAAAAGATTGGTTAAAGCTATATGTCGCCAAGATCTCGAGATTTTTTTAAGAATGTTACAATAAAAATTTAACAAAAATACAAATTTAACTAACTAGTTTATAAAAAGCAACAAATAAGATCCAAATTAATGGGCATTTTGATGCTGTATATATTATTTATATTTCATTAAATGAATGAAATAGTCGGAAAATCGAAACAATAGTTTAAAGTTTACTCTGAAAATGAAAGATAATTTAAAATCTTAAGAAATTCAAAGCCCATGCGATGTTTACATATAGGAGAACCTCCTTTATAAACTATTGAGCACCCGGGCTCACTGCTTGTTCGAGTCCCGATTGGGAAATCAACCAACCTAAAATTATTCAAAACATACAACAAATATCCTAATTAATTATCTAAATCTTACTGAATTAAAAAAACTGATTTCTTAATATAAAGTGGCAAATTCGTCTGGTGTAAATAAGCTACAATATTTTAAATTGCAATTTACATATGTAGATCATGGATAAAAACAATAAATTTTTAATAATTAAAGAACAAATCAATTATTTTTATTGCATAATCTTAAACGTTGAGATTTAATGAGAATGTTTATTTGAATGTAGAATAATTTATGGCAATATATTAAAAAAGGCTGTTATGATATCAAATATTTACATAATGTCAAGGCTAGAAAAACTTTTTTTCATTTTTTTCAATTATTTCCTTTGTGTGATAAAGTTAATTTTTTCTATTTATGAAAATAATAATAAAATCCTATGCGTTTTAGATTATTACATATTCCAAAAATGTATAGAAAAGCTATAAATGATTAAAGAAAATTTATTATTAATGCTATTGGTTATATGAAAAGGTAATAATTAAAATTAACTCAATTAAAAATACATTTTACAAAAAAAAAATCGGCCAATAAAAACAGTGAATATTTTGAAAAGCATTTTAAAGGTGTTGCTTTATCTACGGAACTGACAAAAAAAAATCAAATTAAATCTTTATTAAAATTAAATGAGTACAAAACATAAAAAATGAACTTTGAAAAAACGGAATGTAAATCAGATTGGCTCCGCAAATTAATAATTTAATTAAAAAATAAATTTTAAAACAAAATATGTAAATAAAAGTCATTTCTACATCTTATGATATTTATGTTTCTTCAATCATAACTTGCACAATCCTTGTTTGGAAGTCGAGAACCGGTGGAAATAAAATATTACAGAAAAAAACGAGGATTTTTTTTATTTTTTAATAAACATGTGAAATTATTGTTTCACATAAATACACAAAAGAGTAACCAGACATATTAGAAATTTCATTTTGAGTAAAGTATTTAAATGTTAATATACCATAAAACAATTAGAATATATCTAAACAGAAGATAAACCTGTCAGTCTTCACGGCAATCTTTACAAAAATAAGCATAATCTCTGTGAATTAAAAAAAAGGGTTTCAACAAATTTAGCCAAATGAAAACTACTCTAAAGAATCGATAAAAAGTTAATTGCAAAAGCGTTTAAATTTAAATAATATTTTTACCATCAATATTGTTTGAAAAAAAATAAATACAAAAACTATGTCCGTCTTTGAAAAACAAAATTTCGTCAAATTTATTATTATTTTAAAAAAATACGATTAAGCTTGCCGTGTATAAGTATTTTTTACACTATAAAAAATCAAACCTTATTCTTAAATAATGAAAAGGTGCTTAAGTGATATTATGAAAATTTTAATTAAGATTCTTTTAAATAAACATGAAAACATACTGCCTCAATAAATGAAAAGATAATTGCTTATGTAAACTGGAAAATTAATTATTATGAAAATTGCTTAATAAATAAATTTTTATTTAAACTAATAATAAAAAAGCAATAAAAAATTAAGAAGTAATTAATGCATTTAATAAATTTCAAAAACCCCAAAATAATTATGCGCCCAAAAGTTAACCTGTTATGCATGAGAGATTATTGCTCCGTACTTCGACGTCTACTATACATTCTCAGCGCGGGTAACAAAAAACTTCACCTAAAACAAAGAAAATCATCTTGATACAATATGAAAACAAATTTTATATTTTAAATTACAATAATGTCTTTGTAGTCAATCAATTAGTAACGGCTCAACAGGCATAACAGCAAGTCGACAGACTGAACAAGAAGCTCCAACTGCCCATTTAATCAGTGAGGTATAAAGCCCTTAGTTTTGTTACACAAATTAATCAAAAATCCACGCAGCATTTGGTCAATTTTGTTGAATAAAGAAAAAATTAATACGCAGCATCAAAATCTTAAAATTACCTAATAATTATATACAATTAAACTCAAAAGTTAAACATTATAAAGTCTTGAAAGTTGCTAAAAATAATAAAAGTGAAAAAAAACTTTCAATTTTAAATAAGCAAACTTTTGTTAATTAGTGAAATAAAATAAAATTTTCATAAAAACAAATTATATTTCGCCGCATGAAAATGCGGTTAATTATCAAAAAAACTAGATTAACTTGTTAAAAAATAAAAATTTTATTTTAAGTAACATACTTTTAAATGCATCTAATGCTTAAAGAGAAATGTATTTCTTTGCATAAAATCATAAAAATAATCACAATTAAATTATAGGATATAAATGCATTAAGTATTACGTAATTCCTATAATATTTTTATAAAATTAGGAAAACAATATTAAAACAAAGTGACCTAAAATTAATAATAATTTTAAATAATGAAAAATCTCAATCCCAAGGCTACGGGACTTTGTCGAAACTTCAAGCCAAAGCTCGATCACCAGATAAAGAATGTTCACACATTTTAATTATTTAAGAAAATGTCAAAAAAAGCTTTCAACCATTCTATATTAAAAATTTAGTTATCAATATAAAAGGGTAGAAAAATTTTAACATTGTAATTTAATGGGCACACCTTAAAGGCAATAAAAAGATTTTTATGAAATTATTAAAAATATTATTATAAAATAATTAGCATTTTTCAGCATTACAAATTCATCGACAGTCAACTAAACTTGCCGGATGGACATATACCGATTGGTCTCCTGACTTGAGGAGCAGTTCTCCGGTTGTTTTCTCCTAGTTTATAAGGATAGGCCTACATTAAGCAGAGATTTGTATTTTTTTAATTCACAGATGAAAATTTTCATAAATTTATGGTCAAATTTTAATGATTCTGCCAGAGACAGGTCCGTCCCTATCTATCCCTGATTTCGTTGTTGGAGGTTCCGACGGCGCCGCCGGGAAAAATTTGTAGAATTTAATCATTATAATATTGATTATTTCTATATATCGGTAAGCATATCTTAGACTTTAAATATTTTGGGTGTGTTAATTTTGTTTTGTTTTTACTTTAAAAATTTTTTTAATTCTATTTAAACCTTGCAGCATTTGCATGTTTGTTTTTTCCTTGGCTGCCTGGCTGAAATTGATTAAAGGACCCAAGCTAATTGCGTCAACCGTGTAATTTGACCTCAATATATATCGGTTGAATATATGTTTTAAGTGATCATTAGAACATTAGTTATCATGGCGCTTTTATTTTGTGATTAATCAATTAAATCAATTTATTTAAAGAATGTTTTGTTACAACTTATCTGATCAGCGTTCCGCCCGTACACTTGCCATCATGTAGAGACTTTTATATTAAAATTTTCAAATATTGATTAGAAATTGACTTTTGAATTTTGAATTTTAACACTCATTTAGTTGCTCACAATAAATTTTGTATAGCTTTAATATAAGTATGCTAGATGGCGTCGTACCAGATTTATATTTTAAGATTTATTAATTTAAAACTACTAAAGTTAAATTGCATTAAAACAATTATTTACATTTAAAATATAATGATAATGTCAGTAAGTTAGAAAAGATCTTAGCTTCAAATATAAATTAATTGATATATAAATAGTGCATTTCATTTCCAAACTATATTATGTCTTTACTGGTAAGGAAAACTGTTTACCACATTAAAATAATACAAAGAAATTTTTAAACGTACATTTACCAAAAATTATAAGAGAAGTAATTTGCTAATTTGCATAAACTTAATACCTTTAATTGTAGATTTCAGATTTAAAAAAATTAAAACAGCAATTTATTTTTATATTAAACGGGCAATTAAAATACTGATCTTGACAAACCACTAAGTCTCTAACTTTTGTTATTCTATCCGGCTTTGGAGTTACTTAAAAAAAAAGTCGTTTTTCCTTAATTTTCAAAAATTTCAACCGATTCAAAATTATTCTTCTCTTTGAATTCAATTAAAAATAAATACATACATAAAATTTCATTTCCTTGATTATATTATCAAATTATTGATATCACAAATATGAAGTGGAAGAATCGGGAGTAAAAATAAGTCTCTTATAAAAAACAAAATAAGAATAACAAAATCAATAAATTTTCTGTTTAAATCCAAATTGCAAGACCTAGAGATGAAACTTTAACATTTTATTATATAGAACTAACTGGAGTACGTGAAAAATAAATGACCTTCGAATACATTTTATAAACTAATGTATTTTTTTTATGCCCGTTAATATGCTATATGTAATTTTTAGAGTCTTTACCAACGAAAACAAAAAGTTAGCGAAAAAAAACTTGTTCAATAGTTGAACCAACCGTGAACGATCTCAAAGCGGTTGAAACATCAAACAGCATTGCATAGTGATACTATAAAGCAAAATAAAATTTAATATTTTTGTCAAAATTAATAAATTCTATAAATATCATTTTTGTTTAAATTTTCAATAAATTAAGCAAAACCGCGTACGAACTCAGAGCGGCTGAACTCAAGATGAATAAATTCATAAATATATTTTTGTTTGAATTTGATATTGATGAATATTGAAATCTTCAGAGCGATACATAAGCCGTAAAACAAAATTAAATAATGAAACAGTAGACTCAGGCAATAATTAAAAAAGCTGAAATATTTAGCTGTAATAAAATAAATAAAAGTTAATGGCTCCTTGCCAAAAATCTCTCAAAAAACCATCCCCAGTCAAAAGCAAAGAGCTCGATTTACCAATGTGTCCATTTGTCAACAAAATAAAGAAATGTGTTAATAACCATATGATAAATTGTTTCACTACAAATATGCTGGAGTTCGGCATAGAGAATTAGATAACATTAAAAGAAATTTATAAAATTATAAAAAAATAAAAAAAGCAAAAATACTTGCCAAATTTCGGGATCTGGGGTTAATCAGACAAGAATGGAAATAAGAAAAAAATCAGGAAAAACCTGATAAATAAGGTTAGATGGCTACACTGTTTAGAACATGTTCGTTTTTTGCAGTGTTTGATTAGCTTGGGACTAAAAATGTGATTTTGATTTTTTTTTTTATCATTTGTTATTTTCCTCGTTTTATAAATTTTCCTGATTGTTTTGATTAAAAACTGAAAACCCTTAGCAACCATGTAACAACTTTGTTGTACTGATCGAGCTCTTTCGGTTTCAAAACATTAATTGTTTTTTTGATTGAAAGGCTTGGTTATACTATAATATCTTTTCTTTTCCGTTTTAACATTATTTTATTTTATTTTATTTTATTGCCAATTAATGTTGCTTGCTTTAATATGTTTTCTTAATTTTTTTTTAAGAAGAATAAATGTTGGTTTTTTGTAATTAAAAACTTAAGTTTAATGTAACAGTCGGCACCACTTTCACCCCTTGCCATTGACGGTAGTGGTATCCGTGCACTGCTTCCTTGTTGTTTGGTTGGCCGTAGCCAGTCTCAGCATGTGTTCGTCTACCTGCTCTTTAGTGACCATACTGAATAAACTTGTGTGAATTTTTTAATTGAATTGCTTTAATTAATATGATTTAAAAGTTACACTTTTATAAAAACGAGCTTTTCAAGTATGTCAATTTTTATTTAGAATATTTTTTAAAAGCGAAGCATAGCTAATATTGTTGTATTTTTCTTTATGTGTTATTGACATTAAATGTGCAATTAACATATTAAAGATTTCAATCCGATCCCTATTTATAACATATTTTCCCCCGCATTAATTTGTTCAAAATAATTGTATTTTATTCTCGTAAATTATTTAAATTAAAGGCTTGGCTTGCATCGTTGATACTTAATTGGTAAATTAAATTGGGTCTTAATTTGAGATACTCGTATAAATTTTTTTTGATGATAAGTTTTAAAGTATGCGATGGCTCATTTTTTCCGGTTTCAATCCAACGGAGCTTTCTGGGCTTGTTTGGGCACAATCACGCCTTGTTAATTATAAATATTTTGATAAATATGTTTTTTGATCTATTTATTTTAGTATAATTAGACTATAGTTTAAACTGTAATAGAGTCATTTTACAATTCAATGGGGAAAACTTCTCATTTTATGTTGTAATTATATATTTATTTTTAATTTATAGCGAAAAACTTTTGCTTTTATATTGAGTTGTTTTAGTAAAAATTCTTTAAATTGTTTGTTAAACTGCTAAATTGTTAAACCTGCGACAGAGAAAATATTATTTTCCAATCTGTTCAATGATTTGAGTTATATAGCGGCAGTTAGTTATTTAATAGAATTTTTTTAACTTTATTCATTTTTTGAATATTTTGTTTTAAATTTGAATAGTATATTATTATAATCATAGATTATACAAATATTTATGTTATATGTAGTAAAATTTGTTAATTCTCTAATACACTTTTTTGTGCCACGAATCCAATATACCAGGCAGGATTGGTAATTGCATATCACAAATTGCTGATTAATATGTAATTGAATATGCTTATGTGTTAGCTCTATAATTTAAATGTCGCCTAAAAAAAGTGATTATTAATTTTTTGTTTATTCTCAAAGGCTAACTACTAATTTGTTGTATAGCTCTGACATTCTTAACTTACTTAATTTTATTTTAAACAATCAAGTAGCAAATCTGAAATGAAATGATATAAGTGATCACATGGACGATATATATATTCATGTTAGAAAAAATTTTGTATGTTTATGTTTTTTATTAATAAACAAAAACTTTTGGACAAAAAACTTCATAGGTAGTTGAATCATTTATTATATGTAGCATGTATTGTTCTTAATTTAATGATTTTTATACCGCAATAATAATTTTATAAGTATGTTTTTAGATTGTTTAAATTAAATTTTTACTTATCAGACCGGGTGTTAAAATTGGTGTTTAATTTATTATCAATTAATTTAATATTAACAGTTTTGGTAAATGTAAATTTTGTTCTCACCATCGATCATTACATTTTTGAAAATTTATGTTAAATTTTAATTAGATGCGTGAACACAAAAATGAACGGCATTTTGTTTTTATGCAACATTATTAATAAATAATCACTTAATAACTCTCAAAATTTTATTTGCATTCATAAGAATACAGTCAAATAAAATATAATTTCATTTGAAAATCCAAAAAATGGCATTCTAAAAACGGGTAGTCTATGCACGCAACGCCAGGAGCAAGAGTTGACTTAAAATTGGACAAACTGGGATCG
The DNA here is from genome assembly GCA_001723225.1 of Globodera ellingtonae. NCBI lineage: Eukaryota > Metazoa > Nematoda > Chromadorea > Rhabditida > Heteroderidae > Globodera > Globodera ellingtonae. Next base: position 110,264 of record MEIZ01000159.1, on the reverse strand, counting down.
CTCTGAACGTGAAGTTAAATATTCCAATATATGCAATTTTAATAATATCGTTCATTTAAAGCCTGTCGAACTAACTATTTATAAATGAAATAAAAAACATATCTAATTAAATTTTAACAAATAATATTAAAATAGAAATTAAAAAAACTAAAAGATATGAAACTCCGAGAAAGGAAAAAAACGTACAAATTGGAAACAAAACAACTTGAAAACTGTTGCAATATTAAAACTTCCCGGAATATTTGGTCAAAAACTTTAAGAACGATGATAACTCAAAAAGATCCTAATTATTTTGTTGAGTATAATTTACTAAATAAATTATTTTTCAAGAAAATAAATCCAAAATTCAAATAAACCAACTGGTTGGAACATAAACAATTTATATTTACATAAAACAAAAGAATAATTTAATGTGCTACCAATTAAAATTTTTACTACCTTTAATTGAAATTTAATAAGCAATGGATTTTGGTAATTGATAAATTGATGATTATATAAACACATATAATAATCTATTAAAACATTAGGTTGTAAAGCAAGAACAGATTTCAGTATAATAGCATAAAATTAACCAAACCAATATTGCCAAATAAAAAACTTAAATATTCCGGCGGGTTATTGGGCTGAACAGAAAATAAATAAGGAAAGAGAAATTTTATAACATAAATAAAAAACATTATTAAATAATTGATTTAACTTTAAAAAAACAAAACATAAATTGATTATTATCAAAAGGTGTATTATAAATTAAAAGTTTATTTGATAATTTACAATCAAAATCATTAGCAAAAAATATTTAGGTAAAATTTAATTAATAAAAATAAATTATAACCATAAAAAACCATTTATAATATGTGAATTTTTTGTAAAATATTAGAAAAATGAACTCAAAGTAAAGTTAAAAAATGCAAATTAATATAAAAGGACTAAATAAAATGTGTTCATTTTCTTATTTTGCACTATGTATACTAATTTTTAATATATAATTTTTTAAACACTCATTTATTATTAAAAAACATTTATTAACGCATGGTAATATTAATTTAACTTTTTAAAAAACAAAACATAAATTGTTTATTATCAAAAGGTGTATTATAATTAAAAGTTTATTTGATCATTTACAAATTTCTTTTTGTTCAAAATTATTCGTCAAAAAGTCCAGATGTCACGGACACCTATCGGTTCGATAAACAAATATACCGAATGAAATTGAGTCATAAAAAATTAAAATATATCAAAGAGAATTTAACAAAATATATTAAAGAGTAAATAAAATTTGAATAAATTAAAAATGAAAAATAATTAAGTGAAAATCTTAAGAAATAACAAACAACACCTGAATAAATTGTTTCACGAAATTAACATCAAAGTATTTTTTTTATAAAAGTTTGTGATAAAATAAAATTAAAGAGAATAATAACCGCTGAATTTTTGACAAAATTTGAGCCAAATTCTTTTTTAGATCAAAATAATACAATTAACTATAAGTTTAATTTAGTTGAAGCATAATTGATGGTCGACTATTTAAAACTAGAACAATAATCCTTCAAAACCAAAAATAATTATATGGAATTAAAATAATAAAATGACATTAAAAAAACAATATGCTAAAAACTGGCACTTTTTTAAACAAGGTTAATTTTTTATTATGAAAGCGCATGTTTTAGTGGCAGATGGGCGGGATCTTTATAAATTAAGAAAACACTAACAATAAAATGCCGAATTAATAAATGAGACTATAATATTATGTTTTGAACTATGATTATATGAAAGAATCAAATTAATTAAATTTTTTTTATTGGTCGAAAATATAAATAAGGAATACATATGAAGGTGCTCAATCTTTTGCGCCGACACATTTGCGCCGGGATCATTTGCGCCGATACATTTGCGCCGGCACATTTGCGCCGGCGACATTTGCGCCGGAGACTTTTGCGCCGGCGAAGTCTATAAATTATTTTTGCCTACTTTTTCCAAGGGTTAATTTTTTCGCACTAGGGGCCTAAGCCACCCTGAGCTTTTTTGTTTTTCCATTTTTATTTTTTTGCAATTTTTCTTTTATTTTTTAGCGAAAAATGAAGAAATATCTAAACATTTGATTTTCCATACAAATTATATGACATTCGACTCCGTGAACCCCAAGTCTGGGTGGCTTAAGCCAAAGCCTAACGAACCCCTGAGCTCAGGGTGGCTTAGGCCTAAGCCTAGCGAACCACTAAGTGCGAAAAAATTAACCCTGGCAAAAAGCAGACAAAAATAATTTATAGACTTTGCCGGGGCGCAAATGTCTCCGGCGCAAATGTCTCCGGCGCAAATGTATCGGCGCAAATGTGTCGGCGCAAATGATCCCGGCGCAAATGTGTCGGCGCAAAAGATGCATCACCCATATGAAAACTAAATACACGAAAAGTATTGATCCAGATTATATTATTTAGACATTAATTGGTAACAAATTAAAATATTAATAAAATTCGTACAATGATATCAAAATTGAGCATATGAAAATTTAAAAATAAATTGAAAAGAAGTTTTTCAAAAAACATTAAGTAATTTAGTTATTAAACATATTGTTATGGTAAACAATCAGAAATCATTATAAAAATAAATTTTTGCAAAAATAGTATAAAGAAGTTGTCATAATATGAAATACTTAAAATTTATTTAAACCAAAAATTAAATGTTTGACTTATCAATAAATTATTAACAATAAATACGACCTGAAATCAAAAATTTCAAAAAATCGTTATAATACAAAATGAACCTATAAAAAAGTTGAATTAGTGTCTGTCTTGACTATAAGGTTTGATTGTAACATTTATTTTTAAAACATTTAACTATTTTCTTTGGTCATGAATAAAAAATCCTCAATTCGTAAACAAACATTAAAAAGCTAAGAAAATATTTGTTATAAATGAAATTACATGCTAAAATTTTTGATATCCGTCTAAAACATATGTTGCAAATTAATCAAAAAATTTATAAAAAATTAACACAACAACATCCGCTGTTATCGTATGTACCAGGGATGGACGCCGATGACCTCAGAAAAGAACTCGGGAGTCGGAATTCCGAGGCCTAAAAAAGAAGGGGGGGGGGGATGTGCCGATAGGCGCCGTCTCGATTTGTTGAGAGATTTGCAACCAAAATTTAAATTTAATTAGGAAATGTGCCCAAAATTTGCAAAAAAAAAATCTTATAAAGGTTTGAGCGATGACTAAGAATCAATAAAAAGACTATTAAATTAAAAAAATATAATGAGTTTTAACTTGGGGGAGTAGAACCCAACATAACTCAAGAAACAGCTTAACCACTGAGCCATATCAAAAATTTTAGGAAGTCGGAACTCGGAATTCCGAGCCCAAAAATGTCGGAACTCGGAATTTCGAAAATTGGAATTCCGCCCATCCCTGTTACATATCGTGCCTAAATCATAGTAAATTCATTGGCGCTTATCTTAATCAATAATTTGACCATAAAGGGAGTGCAATTTTTGGACGTTTTCACAAACGGGCCTGAACGAATTTATATTAAAATAATATATCATATCAATTATTATTCCATATGTTAAATAAATGCTTAGATAAAGAAAAAATATATAATATTTGAAGAATAGTTATGCCTTGCCAATTTCCTGAATTTAATTTTTTTATTACGAATTAGATTTTAGATTAAACTATAAATATTTGTTGTTTTTAATTTTTAAACTCGTAAATTTAGATTAGGTCATTTGTGTCGTTGATTCTGAATATTTTAAAATTATGGTTTTTGTAATGTTTTTTAATTATTTAATTATTATACTTTTTATCAATATACACGCGCATAATTTATTAATATTTCATAAATATAGTTTAAGAAACTTAAATATAAATTAAAATATATTTAATTCTAAATATCAAACTGAATTTTAGACTTTTACATACTCAAGGAATATTAATAATAATTCTAATTTTTTATAGATTATAGTAACTGTTTGGCTTCATAAAGCAACTAACTCTATAAAGGGCAATTTAGCTTTATTAAAGTTGATGCGCGTGGCCTAGCTCGTGGCAGGCTATACGGGCGGTGTTATAGACGCCTCGTCTGGCCCGCTCCATCTGGGCCTCGAATTATGCGCGCTTTTGGTAGTGCAGCCGCATCGAAAGCTTTTGCTTCCATTTATGTTTTGTCATATTTTCAATACAAAGGCTATATGATGAATATTCCGCTTCCGGGTTGTATGTATGAATGTTATCATTTCATTTACTTTTAATTTTTAGAAGTCATTCACAATTATTATTTTGGATGATGAGAGTTTGCTTAAAAGGCGTATAAAACAAAATATATGTTCTGCCAGGTATTGCCTATTTATTTTAAAGATATTTTATCACAAAAAGTGTTGTGTATAAGTATAAAATTTATTTAAACCCCAAAAATATAATGTTTGTTTTGTTTGCTTATTCTTTTGTACCATTTTCAATCTCGCTCATGGCTCTTTGCTTTGCTTTTCGTCATTATGGAACGACTGTTTTAATGGAACATAATTCCAACATATGGCCAAAGCCTCAGATTGCAATTTAAAAATCATTTTTAATTTTTATAATATTTTAAGTTTATAGTTAAATTAATGGTTCGTTTCTATTTTTAATTATTACAGGAAAATCGGCACTTTTTAATGATTTTAGCAAAATACAAGTTTATTTTTCTCAAAAGAAGTTTAATTACTATAATATAAACTCCATATTTATTTTTTTATTCATTTGTTAAATCCAAAATGCAAACCCACTAAAAAAGGTTTTTATTGCATTAAATTTTATGCATAACTTTTAGTTTGTAGTATTTACCAGCAATTGATAAAAAGGTAAGGTCCTAAAGAAATTACGTCGTGCTTTTTTCACTTTTTCGAATAATCTTTTAATTAATGTTATGATTTTATGCAAATTTAAAGTTAATAATTGAGCAGCACCGCCTGTTTGCTTCATTGCGCACCATGAATGCTTGACACTTGCTGGTAAATTAACCTTCAATTTCCAAGAAAACAACATGATTGATTTGATCCGTTGTTGCATGAATGACGGAATTTTAATAATATCGTTATTGATAGCTCTACCATTTACATGTTTCAATGTTAACAATATTCCTCAACGCCTGTGTGAGCAGCTTTACATGATTTCATTATTTATAATTGTTTTGGTTTGCATGGATTAATTCACAACTTAAAACTCCAACTCTCCACGTGTCACCGGCGCTGTGCAATAATCATTTTCAACCATTTTGTAAGTTCCATGTTGGCATTGACTTTTGATTAGTCCGGGTTTAAACCTATAAGTAACGCATTCAAATTATGCAATATTTTCTATTATTGTTTCCAAAAGCACAATGAAAAGAATTCCAAGGGCTCGGCCATGCATAATTTTTTTACGATTTATTGAACATATCTGTATTAATTTATTTTAATTAACTTTTAAACAATAGTTTTTTAACATATTTTTTTTGATATTTTATAATATTAATTTCATTTATCAATGATGATTTTTTAACAATAATTTGATTTTAAATTAATAAAATATGTACCATAAAACATTTATTACTTAGGCAAATAAATCTCCGCATAATCTACGGGCGGGAAGTTTTTTTATAAATTATTTTTAGTTTAATTGAGCAATACAATGTTGACAAACGAATGATTTCGCCTTTGTTATAATATAATAAACTTATAATTTAAAGCATTTAAATAAGGTAAAATGTCTTTATCTCGACAAATCCAGAAATTCAATAAAAAAGTAATCACGATCTCGACGACCTCTCTTTTGTGAGCCTGAAACGTTTGATGTGTTAAATGTCTAAAGTTGCCCCACCATGTCTAGGTGTTGGCCAGATTAGTAATTTTAGGAAACTTAATATCGTTTTAAAAAAAAATTGACCACTTTATAGTTAGGGTTAAGCAATGACATTTCCTTCGACAATGCCAAGTTTTTGCATGAAATCTAATTAACAAAAATCGATTGTAAAACATTTTGGTGATTATGAAATAAATAATTCTTGCATTTATTTGATGTATAAATATGTAATAAAATAATATTTTGCCTTTTTAACTTCAATTTTTGATTATGGTAAACATTCAGAATCAAATCGTTGTGTTGATAATCATATTTAGGTTTCAATTATTAAATAGTTTAATCTCGAGATGGAAACTTCATCCTTCTCCGAGCTCGTAATAACAAATTCCTACTCAATTTCTGCGGCACCAATTTCCCGGAATTACTATTTATTAATCATTGTATTTTCGCCAAACAATAGAGGGAATTTTCTCTAAATTAATTAGGTAATTTTATGTCGATTAAGATTTTTTATACTTTATCAACATTCATTCTACGCCTTTAACTCTGGATATATATTTATTAATAACGATTTAACTTCTTAAAGTTACAACCTTTTGATTTAATTTTTTAAAATTATTTATTTTGCTTGCATTTCATATCCAAGCAAAAATATATATTCATTTTATTTTATTAAACCTTGCTTTTATTTATAAATTGTTGATTTTAAATATTTAAAATTTCTTTCATAAAAAATATTTTAACTATTAGTAGAATTGTTCATAATATATACAATACATAATTTATTTTTATCAGTATTTAAATTTTCAATAATTGTAATTTTCATATTTCGTTTGTTTTTCGCGTAATTTTAAGTTAAGTAATATTAAAAACTGCCCCATCTTGACAAATTCCTGTTCTTGAGTCAATTGATTTAGACTTGCCTTTGCCTTTTTAAGCTGCAATAATTGTTTTTTTTATCTATCAATAAATACGATAATATTAAGACTTAAGTAATTGTGTTCTTATATTAATAGGAATGGATAGAGAACATTGAATTTCCGTAATTTATTAATCAACCTAATATATGTTTTTATTAATGAAAAAAATTTTTATAAACAATAATTTTTTGTTATTAACGAAAATAAATGTTATAGTTAAGTTATTTTATTTTGACTAGTAGATTTTTATTTCAATTATTATCTCTTGTTTTGAAAAGGTTTATTTTGCTAGTGGAGATAGAACGCTAGTAAATATATGCTGTTATTGGCTTCAATCTCGAACAATTTGGGATGATTAATATGATTTGATTTTGTGCGAGCAAAAAATATAAGTTTTTTATATTTTCGACTAATAAGAAATATTTTACTTTATTCGTTTATAAAATTGTTTAAAAATAGATCTGAGGCCTCAAATTTAAAAGCAATTTAATTATTTTAACCAATGAACAAAGTAAAAAATGAATTAACATTAGAGCTGAATATATTGATCAAGTAGACGAAGCTGCTTCTTGGAGTTTATGTTGTTCGTCTCCAACACGTGGATTCTGTCGGCAATATTCTTTTTAAAAATTAAATTCGGCTTTCATTTTAAAAATTAAAGTGCTAGTTTGGTGATACTTCTTTATTAAAAATAAGTACAGTCATAAATTTTAATAGTTTAATAAAAATTTATTTATATAATCCATTTTTCATTCGTATTGAAATTGAAAAGAAATGGAAATTTTGTGAAAATTTGAATACTTAAATATGTTTTGAATATTTGGCTTCCATAAATCCCGTTTTTTGACTATTCAATTGTTGTTTAATACTTTCTATAAAATGAGTTTATTTTTATATATTCTTTTATAATGAATCATATTATCTTAAATATGCTGCTATACTAGAGTTTACTAGTTACGAGCTCTCATCGCTTCTTTAGACGCAGTGCATTTATTTTAACTTATTGTCGTTTATTTCTTCAGTTAGGTATGTTTTCACATTCAGTTCTTCGAGTAAAATTCTTTTTAAATTTGAATTGTTATTTTAAATACTTAGGGTGTTAACTAAGTTCTGTCGCAAATTTTTTTTGATATTTTTAAAAATGCATATCTCGCTTATTTTACGGCGGATTAACTTTGTTTCTTCTTTATATGTTTGTTGGACATGTTTTCTTTGTTCTACCCCAATTCCACGATTTCTGCTCTTTTTACTGATTTTTTGCCAAAAACTGACAATCGCTCACTAATTGTCCACGAATTTTCTCTGGGACAAAAACCAGCCCCTGGCTCTGCAAAGATTAGTCAATCGAAGGGCCCGGGAGTTGTCTCGCAGCGCACGGTAAAGTGGAGGCGCGCAAAAATTCCGTTATGGCCATGAGAACGTCAAGATCAGCTGCGGCCCCGGAGGCCGTTGCCCGCTTTTGAGGACTACTATCTCGAGGAATTTGAGCTTAATCAGCCCCAGTCTAATGCTTTTGGAAGCTTAAACAATGCTTATCAAGTCTGCAAAAATTAAAGAATTTTGGTTGAGCTAAAAATTTTCTAAGGCATTTTGAACCTTATTGCGAAAAATTGTCCCTAAAAAGGGCCATTTTTGCCCCAAAATTTCTGCTGGAGCAAAATTGTAGTTTCATAAAAAATTAATGGGTGGAGCAATAAACCTCAAATTTTGCAAGAGGCTTTTCCCATCTATGTTCTCGCTACCCAAAACTTGAAATTACGATAATCTTATACTGTAAAAGAAAAATAGATTCTCAAACAGAATAGGTTCAAAAAAAACACATTTAGTTTTTGGCCCATAGCTCAGCTCCATTCAAAAGACAGGGGACAAAAATATATCCAGAAAAAAGGCAACATTTTATAGATCATAAAGGTGGATATTTCAAATCATGATAATATTTTGTTGAATTTAAAAAAATAAATTTCCTTCAAAAAAATTTTGCGACAGAACTTACTTAACACCCTAAGTATAAGAATTGTTTGAATATTTAAAATAGTGGAATTATATTTGATATTTAAAATACAAATCACTTTATTATTTGTGCTGTCTTTTCACGCTTGTTTGTATATTAACTCATTGGCGTTTTTACAGATTGATTTTTAAAATTTTTAAACGTAATTAATGGTTTCTTTATTTAATTTATCGCCAAAAGGCTCAACATTCTTCCTAAAATTGTTTTGTTTCATCTTTAGATTTTTTTTATTCTAATTCCATAAATATTTTGTGTCTTAAAATACAAAATATATATTTTACCTAATGACACCAAGACAATTATGATAAGTTATAAATACAAATAGGATTAATAAAAGCAGGTTTATTTTTCAAATTCTTATTTAAAACTTAGTTTATTGTTGTTTTTGCTATTTGAATCTTTAAACTTATTGGATTTGTTGCTGTCCATCCAACATGGTCGATTGCGTTTGCTCTTTCTTGCAAATTGATTTTAGCTTTTCCATGTGAAAAAAATGTTACTTTGTTTGGATTTATTTTAATCTTTTTTCATATAAGAAACGCATTCTATATATTTTATTTGCGCTTAATTTGATTTAATCGCGCAACCATTATTTGAAAGCGCCTTGGCTGCGATTCACGTAAATCAAAATTTATTCAACGGCATTTCGCTGTTTATCGGTCAGCCCCATTTTATCTTACAAGTTAATTAGTAAGTTTTTCTAAAATTCATTACTTTTATTTCGAGTACTTTTTATTATGTCTTTTACACTTGATAGATTATTGTTTTTATTTAAATGGTATATTTTGATAAAAGTTAATTTTTAAGTTTTTGTTTAAATTTAAAATAACAAATTTATTTACTCTAGCTTTTATAATCATTATGCTTTTTGATCGAGTCTTTTATTTGTTTTGTCAAGTTTTATCAACAATCAACATGTAGGTGGCCCGTTCACTTTGTATTAGGTGTATTCCGCCTGGTGATGCTCTGATGATGCTCTTGGTCTTCTATGTGGACATTCATAATCTCAATTACCGTTTGTCGGCATTGCGTCGTTCTGATGAGAAATAATTGCGTTGTTGTAGTGCTTTTTTACACGATACTTTACCGAATTCATTTATTTAGCAAAGGCATTTTTGTGCAAAAAATGTAAAATGCATTTTGCAATTTTTAAACTTTAAAACTTTATTTATTGTTTAATTAATGAAAATAATGTGGAAAATTTATTTTGACATTCTCATTAAATTAACATAATTTTATCAATTTTAGTGAAAAATTGCACCCATCTTAAGAAAAGACCAATGTTTTTTGTTTTAGAAATATGTTTTGTTGTTGCGTAAAATTTTGAAATTTATTTGTTTTTATCGAATTTTGTCTTTTGTAATAATTTTGAGGGTGCGTGCTTGCATGATGAAGTCCAACTTATCCAGGAATTTGTTGAAGTCGGTTGGCTTTTCACCGAAGCAGTCTCTCAGGTCTGATGGCTTGACGCCCAGCGTGATATGCTAATCACTCTAATTCGTACTAAGTTTTAATAGTTTAATATTTTTCGCAGCTATACTCATTAATTACAAATGAACGAATAGTGCCTGTGGTAGATAGAGTACAGTCGGCAACTGGGTTAATGAGCCCTTTTTATCGTTTTTATTCAATTAATTTTTCCCCAATTTAACATCATTAAAAATTTTAAATGTATTCTTAACATTTTTTAATATTTTGTGATTTAGAATAATTGTTTCTCATTTTTAAATTATTTAAGATTTAAGCTATTTAATAAAGTTAACAAATTACACATTGATTTTTGGCATTTTTCCTTAAATTTCTTTACTGATTTTGCAGCAGTTTTTCGAATTTTTTAAAAGCAAATTAAACATTTTTTTTTATTTTGTTATTTTTTTGTTTAAAGGTGTAATAGATTTTATTTTAAAAAGAAATTCCATTCGTTTTGGTCTGAAAATTCAAATAGCGAAGGCAAATTAAAATAAAATCATAATTTTAAAAACCCCAACTATTTTAGCAAAATGAGTCAAAACATAATTTTTAAATAAAATTTTCAAATTTGTTCAAAAAGGGGTCTTGACCAATACGCTCGCCAAAACTAAAATTTTTAAAGAAAAAAAAAAAAATTTATTATATTAAAAACATCAATTATTAATAAAATCGCATTCAACAATTTAAAAAGCAATTGCACTGAGTTCGTGAACGATGTGTGCCTATGCAAATGGGCCGTTTGTTTTGAACGCGGGGGCTACTCCCGTACGAATTCTTATCCTGTCGAAAGGTTAAAAATTACATTTTTTTTTAAATTTGGAATATTAGTGAGTTTAACAATCAATGATAAATTATGAAAAACATACTTTGAAATAATATTTTTTATTTTCCAAATTGTTAACATATTTTTAAACAATAGATATAATTTAACATTAATTCATTTTTAGAATCATCGTCTCACTGCAAATTAAAAATAAAAATTATAAAAAAACAGTGATTTTAAAAATTTGACAGTCAAAAAAAAGATTCAACTCAATAATTAACTGATTGAATGAAAAAGAAAATAAATCGGTTAAATTCTAAAAATTGAAAATGCTTTTCTTGTCTAACAAAAATGTATTCAGAAGATTATAAATTATTCAATTATAAACAAAGCAAATATTTCAAGCATATCAACATAATCTATACAAAGCGTTAAGGCATTAAAAATAAAGGGACTGTTTGCGATCCAATTGCGATATCAGTGTCGCCGAAATGAAGAAAAGAAGATGCAACGAATCAAGAATTTCTAAATGAATAGCACACATTAACCAAAAAATGCATTTTACACTAATTATGACAAAAGCATCAACACATTGAATTCAGCAAAAATTTTAAATAAAAATTCGTTGAAAAAAAGACTCTGCAACGGCCGAAGCGCTGAGGAATTTTGCAAGTAAAGGTTTAAGCATAGTTAATTTAATATAAAAATAAAATAAGGATCGATTAATTTATTATTATCATATCGAATAGAGGTGAATAAAAAGTCTTTAAGTCAAAAAATTGTTGAAAAACTTATAATTTTTCATAACTTTTCTACATATTATAAAAAGAAAGAGTGCAAATTTAAAGCGATTATAAACAAGATCTTAAATTAGTGAAATTTGTAAGGTATATAAAAATATTAAAATTGTTTTACTATTTTCGGTCAGACATGACAACCTTTTTTAAAAATAATGACTCAAAAAAAACTTAGCGTATAGCTTATAAATAGATATATAATAATAAACAACTTGTTGAAACCAATTTTAGTAATAGTATAAAAAAACAATTTATTCTGCAAAATAAAAAGTTTTAAGATTATGGTTTAGTTTTAAAAAAAGATTATTATAAATAAATTAAATCGCAAAAATAATTAAGTTTAAGCAACCAATAAAATACTTATTGAATAAACAACATTGCAATATTAAAACTACATTAAACATAAATGAAAAGATAAAAAAAACTTTAATACAAAATAAATGCATTTTGAACTAAAAGAATAAATAATCGTTTAAATGTATGGCGGTTTCATTATGAAGCGTAAATTAATTTTTGCTTAACTCAATTTCTCACAATAATAACAAAATAAGGTCTGCAAATGGGGATATAATCAAACTAATACGCAATAATATAAATGTTTAGGTTTAAACAAAAATAGTCTATATTTTTAGACGGTAAAATTACTCAAATTATTAAATTTAAGACTAAAAAATTTACGGCCAATCAATGCAATTTATTATAAATGAAGCAAAATTAAACAAATTAAGCAAATATTTTAAAGAAAATATATTTTAACAAACTCATAATATTTTTTGTTAAAAATATGTGTAATTATTTTAACTTAAACAAAAAGCACAGGAATTGTTTGCTCATTAATTCTGATCAAGCACTTCCCTGGTGATCCAGACCATCTGAAGAGCGTCATAGCCCATCAATGCGAAACATTTTTGCAGCAGCCCGTCTTCGCGGGCTTATCAAGGATTCTAATGTGTGGTTCGTTCGTTGGAGGATATTCGTCGTATGGACCAAGAAGAGATAATTTTAAAAAACAAACTCAAAGACTAAAAATAAAAATATAGACAATTAAAAATGTAAAATAATTGCAAAACAAAAAAAAAGTAAACAAATGTAAAATCTCAATTTAGGAAATATATGGTTAATAGTGATGTCACGAAATAAAAATGACAACAAATATCAAAGAAATAACAAATGGGAAAAAAACCATATATTCAAAATATTTTGTTTAAACTAAACGGTGTTTTTAAAAAGAGATATGATAAATGAATAAATAAAAACGAGATCAAATTGAATGAAAAAAAGAAAATAAGTACCTTTTAAATAAATCAAATCTTTCAAAGTCGAAGAAATGAGCATGAGATGGACCAGGGAAATTCAAAAAAAATTCTGGCTGTTTTATCATGTGAAAAACAAACAGAGACAGACTTCACTTATCAACATAAAGTAAAGTGCGTATAATATATTATCACTTGTATTAATTTATGTTAAGAAATATTTAATTTAAAAAAATAAAAATAAAGAAATGATTGAAATCTTGATCTCGAAATATATATGAACAAAATAACCAAAATAAATAATGTATAATCAAAAGAGTAAAAAAAATCAAATCATACCTAATTAAACGACCCAATTATAAAAGTTTCATCCGAAAATATTTTTATTGAATATGAACTCGGACAGCGCTTCTACGCAAGGCGATTTTCATTAAGCCGTCTAATGAGGATGCGTCGCTGAGATAAAAAGAAAAGCCTCGGAGAGGATAAGACGAGAAGAACAAGAATTGATGGAAAACAAAAGTACTATTAAAGATTGTAAAATAAAATATAATTAAAAAATTCTAATTTTGAAGTATGAAATGTTTAAGCTGCCCAAAATTTGAACTAAAAAGGATCGCATTGAAAAAAAAATTTTGTTTTCAAAAAAAACAAAAAAATTAATTGTTAAAATAAAATGTATATACCAAAATTTTCTATTTAAATGTAAAAATAATCAAATTAATTATAAAGTTCCAATTAAAAAAACTCAACGACTAAAAATAAAATTATAGACAATTAAAAAATGTAAAATAATTGCAAACGAAAAAATGTAAAGATGTAAAATCTCAATTTAGGAAATATATGATTAATAGTGATGCCACGAAATAAAAATGACAACAAATTCAAAGAAATGGAAAATACATAAAAATTCAAAATATTTCTTTTAACTAAACGGTGTTTTTTAAAGAAATATGAGAAATGAATGACTAAAAACAATCAAATTGTGATGAAAGAATGAATAATAAAAAAATGAGTATTCAACTGAATGTCTTCAAAAATACATTTCTTCAAATTTTTATTGCTTTATGCATCTTTCTAATTTTTATAATATTAAAAAAGCAAAAGTTTTAATCTGGCTTGCGAAGACATCAGCAACAATTTGCAATATGGCATTTTGCAATTTTATTTACTTTTAAGTATAATAGAAATATTAATATTTTCATAAAATACAATTTTTAGTTTAATGTTGCTAAAGCAAAAGCTATTTGACTATTATTATCTTTGTTTTTTAAAGTAGATTCTAAACATCTGATTGAATTAATAATAATTTATTCAACTCTGAAGCTAACATTTAACCGTATGATTAAAAATATTGTTTTCTAAAAGGTTATGCTTGCATTTTTTTTTATAAAAGTGAATAGGCTGTTGTTTTATTGTGTTTCAATAGCATCAAATTAATTTTCAACATATCGTTACAAATCTCAAAGCTTTCAAGTGAATTTTCTGTCAATCCACTTTTATCGAGTTTCTTTAATTAATTTAAAATTGTTGGAGATTACTTCGTTGGACTTTTTAAGTTAAGCAACAAAAATTTAAAGGTTAAATTTTATGTCGGGCTAAGAAAATTTAATGTTCAAACTAGACGGTTTAAACACAAAAAAGGGAGGATAAAAACGCCGATAAAAAAATTAAACTATACCATTCAACTCACAAAAAAAAATTTTCAGTGAAAAGATCAACGAGAAGTATGTACTTCCCGAGGCCCACAACAATATCCGAAATCAGACTGGAAAAAATAATTGTTAAGAAAAATTAAAAAATTTATTTATTAAAATTTATAACAAAGCTGAAAAAAATTATTTGATATGTTCCATGATGGAAAGACTAAATAAACTTGACATACACAAATTATAAGTACAAAATTTAAAAATACAATTATATATCCTTAGAATGTAGAAAATCAAGAATTGAGTTAAAATAATAAAACGCATAAAAGTTACTTTCGCCATGAAAAACTCCAAGTTCTACCGCCAGGACTTCACCAGGATTGCGGCCAAGACTGTAAAGTGGGGGTCATCTTGATCGGAAGCTTGGGTAATGGTAATTTTTTTGTTTAAATTTTCAATTTATAGCCTAAAATAAATTCAAACGAATTGTAAATTAATTTAAAAATTGTATCCTTCGTTTTTCACAATGAATCGAAAAAATTTTTGTTTTGAAATTCCAAAACGTTTATATTAATTTAATTTAGATCCAAATTTCAGTTATTTGAGCTTTGAATTGATGTTCATTTTCATAATTCTATATAATTTTTTATCTCGTTCAAATGAAAGAGTTGCCTCCTTTTATTGCCTGCGATCGTATTTCATGATCCGAGATTTAAAATAATAATGTACCATAGAGCATTGAGTGCATTTTTTGTTTATTTTAGTTTAAACTTTCTAGTATTTAAATTGTGTTGTTTTTTACCGCTATATATTGAATTTGTAACTCTTAGGATTCAAATTAGTTTTTTAGTTTATATTGGTTTAGGATAATTTAAATTGAGTAATTCTTTTTAATTAAGCCAAATAATTTTAATATAAAATAAGTATCTTGAAACTTATTTAAATATTATTGTTAAAAAATTTTGTCGCCGACAGTCATTTTTATATTACTTAGCCTTAAAGTTATAGGAAATTATTAAAAATTGTCCAATTTATTTGGTATTAAAAATATTTTTAATTAAAACGCATAAATATCTTTTATTTGAACGTTTAGTTTTATTAAAGTTTTTATGGTAACCTTGCAAAGAACATATTCCATGTCATTAATGTTTTTATGAAGAAAGTCTCGTTCGGGTCTGTAGCTAAGACAACCTTCTGAGTGGGGATGTGAATGAACAAAACGCGTGGAAATTCGGAGGTTTAAAATGCGATTAAACTTTGTAACTTTTGGTAAAAAAGTGCAAAATCAATACCTTCAATGCAATGTTCACAATGCAAACTAAAGTTGAGCAGTGAGAAACGTTCTGCGGTTTGATAAAATGAATGCAAGCTTATTAAAAAAATAAATTTTA
>MEIZ01000159.1:82528-94093 GCA_001723225.1 Globodera ellingtonae | reverse complement strand
TGAAAGAAAATAGTTGTAAAGATTTGAAACTTTAAGATATATCGATACAGAACGTTCACAGCGAAAGGCCATTAGAATTGCAAAAAAATTACTTATAATGCTTTATGACTTGCATCTTTTGACCAAAATCCCTTTGGTGGATTCAAGGTGAAAGTCATAAAACGATTGGGAGTGATTAGATCGGGCTTCAAAGTGATTGGATTGGGACGAAATTTGCCGAAAATGTGATGCTTTTTTGCATTAAAAATAAGGTTTTCTCAGATTTGGCAGCCCTGAATAAAAGTCAGTAAAGCTAATCAATAGGGCCGCTAATACGGAAATCCATATTTTTAAAATTACCGRTTTTTTAAATAATGTTGGTTATGTCGCTTTGATTTAAATTTTTGTTTTTTTMGGTATTGAGAATATATTTTACAAGATTGCTCTAATATATAGAAATTTAGAAATTTTATGTTATTTTCAAATTCGTAAAAAAGCAACCACCAGAGGATCAGCCTCCTTCAATTCACAATCAATATTGAGTTCGGCTCGACTGCCAATTCATGCTCAAAGAGAAATAAAAAACTTGGTGTTTGTTAGCCAAAGCATGGCACAATTTAAAAAATATAGAACTTAAAATATAAATTTTGCAATCAGCCCAGAAGAAAAATAAAATATAAAAGGAAGCTATTTTGAGTTATTATATTAATTCAAATATTAAACAAAATTTATAAATAAACGGTTTAAATTTTTTATGATGAACAAAATATGCGAATATTTAAATTTAATGGTCAAAAATCAAAATTATGAAATAGTTTTTATTCTATTATATAAAGTTATAAGTTAAACATTAATAAAAATAAAAGGTACAACAAAAATCACGAGCTATTAATTTTAAAAGTCTAAATAAAATTACAAAGACACTAAAATAATATACACTAATTAAACATTAATTTTAAGACAAACCGCCTTTTATATGTATTTTAAAACTTTTAATTCTAAGCGGCTTTTTTTCTTATAAAATATGGCATTAGAATGAGTAAATTACCAAAATTTTATTACCAAATTTAAGTTTAAGTAACAAATAAACAAATGTTCATCATCATAAAAGATATTGTAGCACACACATTTTTTACAAAGTGAAGAAAAGAATAATTGAATTTATTTAAATTTTATATTTTTGTATAAATTTATCATCACTTTATTTATTAAAATTTAAATTTAAAAATTTAATATAAAAGTGTCGCAATAAAAGGATAGCATGGATATTCTACGTGCAGTACATTGGCTCGGACAGATCGTTAAGCATTGAAAACGCCGCGACTTAAATAAAGTACGGTGGTTACAAATCTTATAAAAGGAGAAACAAACCATTATTAAAAATCCATTTTTAAAACTGAATACCCTCAATTATTGAATCAAATACATATGATTAATTTAAATACTGTTTATTTTTTTTAAACATTCAAAAAGAGTTAATATTAAATCCATAATTAAAAGTGCCATTGCTGTAAAAATTGTTAAAAACTATTTTATTTAAATAAAGATGAACAAAGTAAAAAATATAAATTAGATAAATAACAACATTAAATATAAAATCAACAGAATAGCCAGGCTCTAAAATACCAACCCAATATTTAAAAAAAATGCCAAAAAGTTAACAAAAAACGTATAGTATGCGGTAATGAAGGAAGTGTCAACACAAGGTATTGGGCGGCGCATTTACCAAAATTTGATTAATAAAAAGTATTCTGTTAAACACATTAAATTAAGTTTCAGAAATTAAAGCACTCACCAAAAGGTTCCAAATCACAGGAACTACACCACCAAGAGGCTAAAAAGCCGAGAAGACATGAACCTGAGACATGAAAATTATTTATAAAAAAAAAGATCTAAAAACAAAATACCTATTATAAACTTAACATATCATTTAAATTTTAAAAAATCTTACAAATTTCTTATCAAAAATAAATAGAATCATTACGACACTGCCCAAAAAGATTACAAAATTAAGAAAATATTGTAACGGATAAATCGTCTGTCGTCTAATCAATTATTTGTAGCTAAAATGTTTAAATTCATACGATGCAACGAACAATCTTGTGGTGACACCTTTTCTTTTTTAACAAACGCATGTTCAAGAATTTGTAACATCTATTTCAAAATTAAAAATTTTTGATTTTTTGCACTATTGGAAGGAACTTTCTTTCAGGACTTGGCACAAACTACGGAAAAATGCATTTCTTACAAAAAAGCCGTAAAATATAAAACAAATTAAAATTTTTATTTTTAAAATTTTATTTAGCGTTAGACTTTGGTATATGATAAACTGATAATGTATGATAAACTTTAAATGATTTAAAACTGATACACATAAAGCTTGTCCATTATAAAAATTCCTCAAAATTTTTAGCCGATATAAATAAATTAAAATAAAAGTTGCTAAGAAAAGGATGGAAACCCACCGTCATAATGTGTTCAAAAACAATAATAATGAGGCGTAAAAAGTAAGAATACAAATGTTAAATTACATAATTTTTTTAATAAAAATACACTAATAAGATTGCTGCTCTGTCGTGGAAAACGATAAGCCGATTCAACAATATTCAGTACTGCTGGAATATGAGTTTCAAGATGGTTTTGAACACTTGGTAAGATCCAAATTTGCATTAAAATAAATTTTAACTTTACAATGTCATCAAAAAAAAARTTATTCTAAAAATCAGTATCCAACTATTATACAACTCAAGCATAGAATGATTATTTCTAGAATTATGAACATGAATTAGTAACTTAAAATATAATCATTGCCATTATTGATGTAAATTTATAATAATACAAAAGCGAATTTAATCAAGTGAGCACGTTTTGCAGGTTAATAGACAGTGCGTTACCAAATTAAGATAATAAATAATATAAGACGAATGTGAATAAAATTAAAGCGTATATCCAAATAGAACCAAAAAATCTAATTTTGTAATATGTTTACCATCAAAACCATTAATGCAATAAAAAGGATAATCCGTTGCTATCGGCATTTATGCGAACTAAAAGATACCTCGAAYGCAGCACAAAAAATGAAATAAACCTTTTACGTAAAAAATAATTAGTTTATATTTGTGCTAAACAGAAAGTTGAATAATTTTAAAATYATTCTTAAAAAAATTAGCTTCAAGCAGATGATTACTTAAATATACAAAAAATTTATGAGTTAGCTAAATATATAATTTATAAAAACATTAAAAGCAACAGAATAAATTTTAATAAAAGCAAAGTAATATGTAAGATCGCTGCGGTTATTTCATAAGCTTGAATTATGGCTAATGGGACTTTTGCATTTTTGCAAAAATAGGCTTTMGAAAAATTATTGAAAATTAAAAAACAACAAAATGTATTTAGTTTAAAAAAATGCAACAACTTCAAATGTAAAACAAGAAAAATCAAAATTTCAAAGAAAAAAAAAATCAAAAATAGGGCTTAGATTTAACAAAAATAATAGTCCAAGGATCAAAAAAGCCAGATCAGAAAGAAAAGATCCCCCAAAAACATGAATTTTGTTTAAAATAAATTATAAAATTTTTAAAGTCTTTTATATTTACTTTATAAGCCAAATAATCCAAGGCCCCATCACAGCGTCAACGCTGAATCAAATACATAGCAAATATCTTTGTAAATTGCAAAAATAATAATAATTCATCTGATAAATATTCTGTTATATAAACCATTAATTGTTCAATTTTTCTATTGGATATAAGTCAATTATTTCGTGGAAAAAATCCCGCGGTAAATCATAAATTAGTATATGTAAATTGTCTTCTCAATAATTAAATTATATTAATGTTTTTGAGATACCCAAGGTTTAGATAAAATAGCAATTTAACAATCCTAGAGATTTATTCAATGTAAAGTTTAAAAATGTAATAAAAAAGAAAAGAAAAAGTAAAATCTCAACTTAAAAACTAGATAGAAATGAGATTATTGATTAAAAGTAATGCCACCAAATCAAAATGACAATAAATATTAAAGAAATGACATATGGAACACCTATATTCAATTAAACAAAATTAATAATATGATTAAAACGTTTTTTAAACACTTGGGTTTAGAAGGCATCGATGTGTAGGGTTATATGGCTTGATCATCAACGCACCCCATCTAATAATTTTTTAGTTACTTTTTTGAACATTTTATTTTTTGAAGAAATAGTGTGCTAAAAAGAGAGAGTCAGACGGTTAGAGTAATTTGGTCATCAACGCACCCCATCTAATAATTTTTTAGTTACTTTTTTGAACATTTTATTTTTTGAAGAAATAGTGTGCTAAAAAGAGAGAGTCAGACGGTTAGAGTAATTTGGTCATCAACGCACCCCATCTAATAATTTTTTAGTTACTTTTTTGAACATTTTATTTTTTGAAGAAATAGTGTGCTAAAAAGAGAGAGTCAGACGGTTAGAGTAATTTGGTCATCAACGCACCCCATCTAATAATTTTTTAGTTACTTTTTTGAACATTTTATTTTTTGAAGAAATAGTGTGCTAAAAGAGAGAGTCAGACGGTTAGAGTAATTTGGTCATCAACGCACCCCATCTAATAATTTTTTAGTTACTTTTTTGAACATTTTATTTTTTGAAGAAATAGTGTGCTAAAAAGAGAGAGTCAGACGGTTAGAGTAATTTGGTCATCAACGCACCCCATCTAATAATTTTTTAGTTACTTTTTTGAACATTTTATTTTTTGAAGAAATAGTGTGCTAAAAAGAGAGAGTTAGACGGTTAGAGTAATTTGGTCATCAACGCACCCCATCTAATAATTTTTTAGTTACTTTTTTGAACATTTTATTTTTTGAAGAAATAGTGTGCTAAAAAGAGAGAGTCAGACGTTAGAGTAATTTGGTCATCAACGCACCCCATCTAATAATTTTTTAGTTACTTTTTTGAACATTTTATTTTTTGAAGAAATAGTGTGCTAAAAAGAGAGAGTCAGACGGTTAGAGTAATTTGGTCATCAACGCACCCCATCTAATAATTTTTTAGTTACTTTTTTGAACATTTTATTTTTTGAAGAAATAGTGTGCTAAAAAGAGAGAGTCAGACGGTTAGAGTAATTTGGTCATCAACGCACCCCATCTAATAATTTTTTAGTTACTTTTTTGAACATTTTATTTTTTGAAGAAATAGTGTGCTAAAAAGAGAGAGTCAGACGGTTAGAGTAATTTGGTCATCAACGCACCCCATCTAATAATTTTTTAGTTACTTTTTTGAACATTTTATTTTTGAAGAAATAGTGTGCTAAAAAGAGATAGTTAGACGGTTAGAGTAATTCGGTCATCAACGCACCCCATCTAATAATTTATTATGCTGCCTCGCACAAAATGGTTCCGTCATAGTAAGGAAGAATTTTTAATATATTTAAAAAGATTTTTGTGTGAATGTGAGTATTTTTCAAATTAAAATAATGCGTTTATTTCTGATTGCAATTAAATATAAAACTGACTCACTAATCTCTGGCTCTTTCGCCACACTAAAATTTTGGTGATTAAAAGGATGAATAAATTTCTTATCCGAACCGAATATTTGTTATGGTTTTTATTTTGTAAACAATTATCCATAATTATGCACATGAATGCAGAATCACTTCTTATGTTTAATTAAAAATATATTTGTTGGCAATTTTCACAATGCTAACTTTTTGAGTTAACGGATTAAATTATTTTTATCGATTGGGGGTGGAATGGAGCCCTTATTGCCAACGAAGCCACAATCGATTTGGCCAAAGGCACCGTAGTAAGCAAAAATTGCTTAATTATTTAATAATTTTATGTACCCATGCTTTGAAGAAAGGATCACCGTAAAAAAAATCAAGTATATTCGCTCCCAAAGTCAGGGTGGAATGTTCAGAAATAAACTGTGTGTTAAACAAATAATAAATATTTATAAAGAGTATTTTAAACAACTTTTACTATTTTTTAAATATAAAATGTTTATTTCCAACTAAAAAGAAAAATCAGARAAAGTCAYCTGACTAAAACATGATTTAGAGACTTTGAAATAAATAGGATAATAAATAATATGGTTTTACCGYTCAAGGTATTACAAAATCGGCAATATTTGGAGAGYCAAAATAGAACGAAAACGATAGATATATAATTAGAAATTGTCTTCCCATTATCAGACACTAATCATTGGCTGCCCCTATAATGTTTGAATGGTTATAAAAAAATAAATAAAGTAGGTATTAAATTTTAAAAGTTCTGCTCTTCAATTCGCGTCAAAACAAATTATTTTGTTTTATTAAATTAAAGCACAAGGCAAATATTGTTAGGCGATATTTTGAAATTTAGCTTCACCTAATTTATACTTTTGATGAATTAATGTTTTAAAAAATGACTTAAATATTTATCATATGTTTTCTGTAATACTTAATTTTTGTATTAATGTAAATTACACACATATATATAGAAGAGAACCCATTTATTTTTAATGATTTTGAATTTTTGAACTTCAAACTGTAGTTAATAAAATATTTAAATACCAATAAACCGCTCTTGCTCTACTGGTAGGTAGAATCCCCTGCGGGCCTGCGGGCAGCCTTGGCTGCATCGCTAACTGAAAGGTCTGATCTCATCAGCATGTTTCGATGCAACCGGCTAACGCTTAGTCTAATTAATTTATATATATTTAATTTTCTATTCTTGATAGCTTTGCTTATTGAAAAGCAAAGGGCACACAAATTGTTTATTAGTTCGTCAGCCGCCAATAAAGTATAGTGCTAATAAGGGTTCTCGAACGCATATGAAAACGTCCGATAGAATATAAAAAAACCATTACCATATAAGTTTGCTAATAAATAAATAAACACTTATATTATTTAAAGTAACAACACTCTATGAAATATTCGAATTTAAAAAAAGGCAGCATCGGCTTGACAAGTGTAAATTTTATAAAAAATGAATAAGTTTAAAAAAATCGTATCTTCCATTCGAGTAAGTTTTTTTCATAAATAAGGATACTATTTTTTCCCAAACAAAGTATTTAATGAATATTCTTTTATTAATGATTATTTTTGTTGTATATTAACGCATGCAATATTTGATTTAAATTTGCTATTTAAGAAGCTCTTATTTCTTTTTAACTTTTCGATTTATTTTTTTACCCAAAGGTTCTTGGCAAAAAATAGAATATTATTTCATAACCTAAGGTTAATTAATTTTAAATATTTAAGTATACGTTTAACGCCTAATCCAATACCTTTCATCGTATTTCAAAAACTTCATCACTTTTAAAATACGGGATTATGGTATAACATTCGTTTTGTTTTATGGACTGTAGTSTGCTGCACGAGACCCAAAATTTCTCGATACTCGAGACTCGAGCCCGATTTTGCAAAAAAAATATCCATATAAGGTTTTCTGAGTGATGTGTTTTGTTTTTTGACTATAAATCTGTAAAAAAGAGTAATTAAGTATTTAATTAAAAGAATATAAAGGGTGTTCACTCGGGGATAGAACCTATGATAAGGAAAATACGAAACAGAGCAAAAAGCCACAAAAGGTTTATGGAAAACGTGCAAAAGATATTAATTATCATTTTTTAAATATTTAAGCTAGAATTCTGTAAGGAATTTTCACCAAAAAGGCCAATCTTTAGGGGTGTAAAAAAGTCTTAAAATCGAGACTAAATTTTGTCTGATCTTTGACAGTACTAAAGTAGAAGGTTGTTACATATTTTATGAAAACAAACCAGGAGATTCGCAAGGTAAACTTGCGAGTTTTTACAATTCCAAGAATTTGACCTACAGTACCTCTGGTGAGGGATGTCGACAAAAATTATCACTCCATGCCTAACTTTTCGGGCGAAAGTCGGAGAGCTTAAAGCCAAAGGGCGATCTTGTAGAGAATTTTGTGGGCCCATATGACAGTTTTTTGCAGAAAATTTTTTCCAAGCCCTCAGGGATTTTTTCCCCAAAATGACCCCGATTTTCAGTGTATTTTGGTGTTTCCGGGTCTCTATGAAGGAGGTGTCTGATCAAGTTAGTGAAGTTATCTTTTTTGCTCAGTATCCAAAGCTAAAAACTTATGGTAAAAGGAATTGATGAGAATGGTGCATATGCTTAGAAATAAAGCGTTGAACTTTTTGCCCATATACTTTTGTCCACCCAATTTTTGAGCAGGTTGAGTTCAATGGGGGCAAACAAATCGGAGAGTGCTTGAAGCGCAGTGAGTTTGGGCTCATTTTGAAGCTAGCAAATGGCGCTAAATTTAATCACTAACAATTGGCTGGCTTCAACAGCTTTAAAAGCTGCTATGACAATTTTCATAATCCAAAATGTTTTGCCCATATACTTATGTCCGATACTGTATATAATTTGACCTAAGATGGTTGTCTAAATGTAAGAAAAATCAAAAATTATTTACCCAAAACTCAGTTTTCTTTATGCTACACTGTACAACGCATTTTTTCATAACACCAGCTGAAGGAAAAATATTTAATGGAATTCAAAATTTACTTTTTAACATTGTAAAACAAAAAGTGTATTCAAAGAATGTACCATTTTTACCAATTTTGTAAAGACAGGAATTATTAAAACGTAATTAAAACGATTAATTTAAATAAAAAGACACGTTGACAAAGGATTGTCCGAAGAAAAAGTTAATGCGACTTATAAAATATAATATTTGAATTCATTAAAAACAAAATAAGATTTTAAAATAAGCTATATTCACGCCCAAGATTAAATAACAACATAAAAGGCAAACTCAAAATAAAACTAGTTAGCATCTTTAATTAAACTTACATTAAATGTTTTAAGACCATTGCAAAGGTGGTAAAAGCTTTATATTTAAATATAAATATTAAAACAAATCAAAAGTTAAATTTAACTTCATAAGGCCGGATAATGTCAAGGACTAATTATTGGAAACAATTTGCATTTCGTTATATAAGTTAGCCCAAAAAGCTGACAACTTAGTTTTATAAATGTTAATAAAAATAAAATAAAATAATAAAAGCTTCTAAAAATAAAAAAGAGGTTTTATAACCCATTTAAAAACAAAATATTAAACTAACAAATATTAATAAAAAACCAACAGGGTTAAAAAACAAATTACATAAATAAATTGTTAATTATTCGTATAATTTCTATTTTACATTGGTCAGCCAATCCGAAATACTATAATGACGTATAAATCAAAACCCCAATTTAAATAATTCAAAAGTCCCGATCTATAGAACTTAAAAGGCCTAAAATTTACCGTAAAAACTGAAAAGTTTAATATTTAAAAAATGAATAAATTAGAAGATGGTATAATTTCAACAAAAACTTATTGAAAAACAATTGTCAAAATAAATACAACGCTCATCCTATTCTCGCTACAAGAAGTGAATATTATTAAAGGGGAAAAAAGTAATTTTATTAAATAAAAAAATAAATAAAAAATAACAAATCAAATCTAGTTAAGATCGGCATCATAAAAATATTAGACTAAAATAATTATTATGCAAGTTCTACTATAACTCGTAATTAATTTATAAAAGCCGGGGGCAGTGGCTGAAAGGCAAGACAAACATTGTGCGGAAACATTCAAACGAGAGATCACTAATTTTAAAAGTTTTAAATAAACAAAATCATACGAAAACAAAACATATAGACCAGAAGACAACTTGCATTACAAAATGTTGTGTGAGTTTTATAAAAAGAAGTAAAACAAATTTATGTAATTTACTATATAATAAGGTAAACTAAATTAATAAAGCTTTATTAATAATAATTTACAATTTAACTTGTTTTAAAAAATTAAATTTTAACTAACAATAAAATAAATATGATTAACTATCAAATTTCCGCAAAATAACGCAATTGTGTAATAAGGAAGAGCTGTAAGTAACTGCGAAGTTTGAGGTTTACTAAAAAATAGTAAAAGAGCAATAATATCGACAAAAAATTATTAAATAATTATCTATTTTTTATTTACTTACAATGTGACATTTTATTTAAAAAATTGAATCAATCTTTAATTTTAGCGATTGCTAAGAACTTGGAACGTTAAATAAGATCACTATTCAAGCAAAACTCTCGGACCACCACCAGGTCATAAGGGTGCCATTGGCTCCGATCATTTAAAATGTGCTCAGATCAAAACGGTAGTAATAATTCCCCCACGAGCAAGATTAATTTAAAAAAACAAGAAGAAAAATAAAAATAAACAACCGCAATTCATTTTACATCTTCCTGTATTTTAAATTTCTTATTGAGGATCATTACGCGAAGATTTATTTGCATTAACAATGAATTTTTCATGTTACATATTTCAATATTATTAAAATATAATTATTGGATTTAAAATTATGAGTGGACATAACAAAACCCCGACAACACGACCTTTACAGCAAGATCTACCTACCTACATTATAAGAAACAAGACATCCAATATAAAAATATTAAACATTTAAAATTAGCAAAACACGACATAATGAATTAAGACCAAAATCAATATGTACTAATCTTGACTTAAAATATTGACCAAAACCCCCAATAGTGAGTGCCAAAAGCAAAAGTTTTTAATTTTGAAATAGTTGTTAAGTGTAGTATTAAGTAAGTTTATATGATAATCAAATTATTTGATGTTTATATTATGTAAACATTCATCACAGCGTGAGATTGTAATTAATTTAAGCAAATATTCGGACAGAAAAAAAATATTATGTTTTCAGTCTATTTTATTAATAACCGTAATTATAAGTTCTCGCCCTTTCGGATTTTTGCACTCTTGTTCACTCCATCTCCATGGCTGGCGATATTTTTTTAAATTTAAACAAGAGAGATTTATAATGTAATAATCGTGTTTATTTATGGCGCCCCGATCAAAAAATTTACGAATCTCCCAACGGCTGGCCTCACATATTTGTAAACAATTCGACTTTGAAAATTGCCTTCTTTGTCGATTAATAGATCGTTACTCATATCGAACACTTTTTTATAGCATTACTTCAAGGTATTTGTTCTGTGTGAATTTTAAGATGCGTGTTTTAGTTAATTTATTACATTGTAAATTTTAACTTGGAAGATGGTTTTTTCTTAGAATAATGTATTTTGTAATATTTATGATTTAGGTAGTTTATTTTTATCACCACAAGGATATTCGTTTCATCAATGAAGTTAAACATTTTTGCTACATATAATTGATTAGACGACAGACGATTTATCCGCACAAATATTTATTTTCTTAAGAGTCAAACAACAAGAAATGTATTTATAATATGTAAAATTATAAAATTAAATTGAGCAGCGAAGCGAGCGAGAAAATTTTTTGGAATTTTGACTCAATGTAATGAAAATTGGTCCAATTCGCTTCGAAATTTTCTAATAAATTAAAAAAATTTATAATATATTCTATATTACAAAACAAGCTTTAGGCAAATTGTTATTCAGCTGTACAAATAGCAGTTTAACATTACAAATACACTTCTAAATAATGTTATTTTAATACCGAATTTTTAAATAATAAATTCTATAATTTAAAAAATATTAATTGTTACTAATACTTATATCATGTTGTTTATAACTACCGTATAACCTAAAATAGAACCCC
>MEIZ01000159.1:59626-76099 GCA_001723225.1 Globodera ellingtonae | reverse complement strand
GTTTAGATGTTTCCTGTGTGGTACAGTAAACCGAGAGGGTCAAACTCAGATCCTGAGTGTATTTTGCTACATTTTTCCAGCAACTTGAACGCTATTTTTTGTAAAATGATTTAATAAATTTGCCTTCAAAATTAAATAAATCACAGCAAATAAACAAATAATTTATGGAAACAGCAAGCATCGGCAAAGACAAAAAAAGGCATATTATCAATTATAAAAATTCAAATGCTTTATTATAAATTTAAAATATTAAATAGCAAAATGAAGGGGAAACACATCGTTTTTAGTGTTATAATGAATGAGAGATAACTATTAAATAAATATTAAATGCATTTCGATTGAGTATGCAACCGAAAAATGGTGAGATTTAAAGTAAAATAAAGTGTTTATGATTTTAAAATAACATTAAAAAGTGGCTTGGCTCGGTTGAACCGCCTTTGTGAGAAAATTGGCTGGCTAGACAATTTTAGAAAACATTTTCAATAAATATAAAAAAAACGATGAGCAAAAGAAGATACGTACCTACCTATTAAGCAAACAATTCAATTTAAATTTTTACATTTCACACGAATATGAAGGTTAGACAATTAATAATAAATTAATTAATTTAATCTTCATTTATTCCTCCAATAAAAAATTTAAATAAATATATTTAAAATTAAAAAATGCTTATGTTCAAACAAATATTTGAGATATTAATATTAAATTAGTCATACAAAACACCTGCAGCCAATCGAGGTCCAGAAGTGACAACTCAACCGCGAAGGGAGCTTAATTTGCTTGACAAAAACAAACGACATACACTAACAAATCAAATAACCTAAATCAAAATAAAAAAGGATAWAAATACCTTAACCTGACAACATAAATCTAATAAAAATAAACCCATAAAGCAACAAAGATAAGGAATAAATAAAATAAAAAAATGTCCTCCCCCATTATGTATTAATATATTCATATCAATTATTTTTTTTTAAATTTTTTTAAAGCTATTAAAAATGATTAGGCAACAGTTACTTTTTAATCTTTCAGTTTTCCAATCTTGTCATTATATTTACTTGAGAATTTAAATAAAAGAATCTATATAAAAACTATAAACCAAAGAAATATTATTAAACACCAAGATTTAGTTTGTATGATTAATTGATGTATAAAAATTCATTTTAAATAAACTCGAAGCAAATTTTTTGTGATTTAATATTTTAATATATAACTACAGTCATAAAATTTAAGGATAATAAAAGAACTGTGTGAGCGCTGCGCGGACTGCTCATAAGGTGATCATCGAAGTTCAGACGGGCCGTTAGGCGGATCGCTTTGCCAATTAATTCAATTAATGATTGTCAAAAGAAAGTCGTAAGTTAAGTTTACTAATCTTGAAAATTTAAGTAAAGAAATGCAACAAATTAAAATTATTTTCTTGGTATAATTGTCTTAATCCAAAAGTTGATAAGAACCAAAACTCAAACCAAATTTATTAGTGAAGGTTTTAAATGGATGTGTAGACATAATTCAAACGTATAATATGAAATAAAGTAAGCTCCGGTTTTTTGGTCTCATAAAAAACCATTCATATTAATCTAGTTTGCACATTTTCAAGAAATATTAATGTATTTAAACTTAGTAAAATTGTCCAATGATTGAATTAGGACTATATATATTTGGATAATTATAATACTAACGCTGCTGAAGACAATTCCTCCCGCAAATGCCTTTGAAGGCCTCGTCGAATTCTTCTATCAGGCGCCTGAATAAAAAATAAAATTTAATACAAACGTTTTAGGGGATGACTTTAAATTATTTTCTTGATTTTAAAATTTACATCAAGAATTATTGAAAGAAAATTAAAACTATTGATTATTTTAATGACACAAACTAAAAGTGATATTGACTTACACAATTTTGGTGAAAATAATTATTTAAATATGCGCCCTCAAGAGATTCGAATACAAGAAATGCTGACATAAAATGGTACTTATTTAATAAAAAATAATACAAAATTTAATAAAATTTAAACATTTCTGCCGTTATTGAGTTATCTTAAAAAATGCAACCATTAACAATCAAATTTAAACTTATAAAAATTGGAAATCAGTACCGGAATAGCAATTACCGAGACCAATAGTTATAAAAATTAATTATTAACTTTCTGAACCATTTAATAAATTATTAATACAATTATTATAGATGCTTAATAAATTATGGAAACCATTGAAAAATAAAAGTTTGTTATAAAAAAATCAAAACATTAAAGATTACATTTAATTACAACAGAAGAATCAAGAAAATAAACAGCCTTTCCATAAAGTTTGATGCGTTGAGAGAACTCATGAAAAAAAAATGGACATCATCAGCAAGCTGTTATTGAACTACAGAACAACAGTAAATAAATTTGCACAGGGTGCTCATTCCGGAAACCAATCAAAAAATCACCCTTCTCCCCGCGGCTGCGTGAAACAAATGGGCCAAACCTTTACATAAAAAAGCTAAATATATAATACGTATTCTTCTAAAAAATTAAAAATAAAGAATAAATTTATAAAAAGAAATTAATGCATTTAATGTTAATATTGAAAACTAAATTTGAAGATTTAGACAACAACTAAATAAAGTCTGATGTATTTAAATGTGTAATTTAGTAAAAAATTTTGTACTATAAAAAGCAAATTAAAAAAACCATTGTTAAAATGTCATTATGTTGAGCATAGAGATTCAAATCTTAATAATAAATACCTAAATGTAAAAATATCAAAATAATATGAAGTTTCGAATTTAAAATGAAACTTCAAGATATACATTCTCAGCGCAGGTAATAAAAACCTCCAAAAATATAAAACAAAGAAAATCATCTTGATACAAATGAAAACAAGTTTTCATATTTTAAATTACAATAATGCCTTTGTAGTCAATCAATTGGTTCGGTCAATGAATTTGCCGCTTTATATACCCCATTTCTCACGCAAATAAAATGATTTCCGTCAACGATTTTTCTAAAAATCGATACAGCAGCGGGAGGTATTAAAAATTTTATTAGCATAAGCTAAAAAACTGTTTTATAATTTCAAAAATCTTGTTTTAACCTGCTAATGTTTCCAAAATTGATAGCAATTAAAAGGCAAATATTCTTGCACAGCTTTAACGGAAAAATTATTTTAAAACAAAATATCAAACTTTTAGCGCAAAAGAGCACTACTTCCAAGGAACAACCTTATGCTTGCTCCAGTCTCTTGCTAAAATTACAAAATGAAATTAATAATAATAATAAAAACATAGCATAAAAAGTTATTTATTGCTTTCAAAAAAAAATTTTCAATTCATTAATTAATTTAGTGATGATGGTCAAAAAAATCGCATCCTCTATTCAGCATCGGGAACGGTAATGTGAAGCATAAATATTGTGTCCATTTTTTGAAAAAGTAAAATAAAATAAACTAATTTGTAAATGATACATTTATAAATGAAATATCAAAATTTTTTTTGAAGTTTTATCATGTATAAAGGGATTTAAAAATTGTGAAGTATACATTATAAAAGTTAAATATGTTAGTTGCTATTTATGAAGCCAAATAAAAAGTTACTATAAATGTATAAATATAGAATTATTATTAATATTCCTTGAGTTCGTAAGTCTAAAATTTAGTATGATTTGGATTTAAATATATTTTAAATTATAACGCTGGAGCACTTTGGGAGTGTCTTCGATCTTCAAGTATTAAAGCCAACGTAATTTCTAAAAAATACTCAAAATAATAATATAAATATATAAACAGCTTCAAAAATAATTTTCATAAAACTTGGAATGCGAAGTCTTATTTAATATAATTATTCAACTTTACTCAAATTAAATGGAAAAGATTTGACTGTTATGAAAAACTGCATTATAAATGGCAATAAATAATTATATTTAATTTATATTTATAAAAMGATAAAAGCTAAACTTAATTGTCATTGTCATAGCGWACTAGAAGAAAAAGGCTGTACATAAAACTAAAAATAATTTACACAAATATGTAAAAAAGTATGTCAAAAATATATAACAAATTAATTTTAAATAGGTAAATTTAAAATTTAATTTCCTTCKAAATCTGTGCATTTAAAAGCAGATGGCGGAGAAAATAGGCTTTCTATGCTTGGGCATTTGCGGTTTGAACGTGGACAGTGATCATAAAAATAAAAACATCTCTATATTAWAATTTTTTAATACCCATACGCAATTAATAATCGTTATGCAATTTTAATTTGCACGGACGTTGACGTGTAAGCACAGTCCAGAAGCGTAAATGTGTTGAAGGATTTCAACTTTAGAATTTCTCTGAATTGGAATAAATAAAATTCTGAAAATACTGCATGAAAAATTGATATAAGGCATTCACAAAATTGTATTGAAAAAATTGATTAAAACCCAACAAAATTAAAGTCAATCTTACTAAAAAATTATATTTTCCATAATATTACCGTATTTCCTAAAATAGAGCCCCCGGGGGTTCTATTTTTCACCCCCCCTCCCCCCCAAAAAAGGGGGGGTTTTATTTCAGGAGAGCGGGGGGGTTCTATTTTCCAACCTATTTTTTCAGAAAATATTAACAAAATTTGCAATTTTTGCACAAATTTTTGGCAAAATTTGGATACTTTTGACATTTTTCTCTGGCAAAACCAATGAAAGAATGGAAATTTAATTATTGAAAACAAAATTATTCGATATCTAAGAGTTATCCAGCAATTTTTCTGGTAAATGGTAAACCCGTAGTAAAAAATAGAGTTTTTTGAAGTCTGCAACAATTTTTTGAAAATTCCCTATTTTTTGGATTTTCATTCGAAAATTTTTGCATTGATAAGATATTATTTTTTGCATTTTCCTTTAGTCATACATAGAAGTTCGATTTTAAATTACTTGATTGTAATAATTACATTTTAAAATGACAATTTTAATGCATTATTCAAGCGTCAAGCAAGGCTGTTTTTGTATAAAAAGAGCGGGTTTTTTAAATATTTTATTTGGTTTGTTGATTATGTTTTTAAAAATCCCTTAATAAAAAAAAGACTGGAGCCGAACATTTCTTGGAAAAATTGCTTAAGGCAGCAAAAAGGAAAAAATACACTCTTAAATTGAAATAAGCAAAACCTTTGAAAATAAAAAACAAAAATTTGATGACTTCCGATAATGTAAAATAATTAAATTTCTGTTTGTTTATTGTATAAAATGAAAAATAAATTTAAGCAATTAACAAAATACTGATTAATTCCATAAACATATATGATATAAAATAATCTTTAATATAACTATTGACAAGCATAAATYTTACATAAATTAAAAGGCCGTGAATTTTAAATGAAGTTTACTAAAACACATAAAATTAAATGTTGCTAAATTTTGAGGCTGCTGACATCCGTAGTGAAAGGAAGAGACGAATAACATTTGAGGAATTTTTTTAAAAATGTTAACAAATAAAATATAACAAATTAATTTAAAACTTTTGTAAGTTAAAAAGAATACACTAAAATCTTAAAAATATCATATTTTTGAATCAAAATTAMATAAAAAATATCAAATAATTATTAGAATACATTTCTTCACAAAAAACGTCGATAAATGAAAGGCAATTAGTAAATTTAAATCCAATTAAGGGCTCAAAAATTCATCTCTCTAATGTTTAATAAAGTTTAAAAATTTTGAACAAAATTGCAAAACACACAAACAATGAAAAGGCCTTTCAATTTAGGTAATATTTAAGATGAAATCAATATTAAAACATCAAAATTCCATCACGTCTGATTATTTTTTATTTCAAGGGACTTGTGCAAGAGAATGGTGTGGTCATAGTTTTAATATTAAAAAGTAGATTTTTACAAACCTTCTTTTGCTGCTACAAAATTTTATTTTTACTTGGGTATTTAATGATTTAAAAATTTTTTWAAAATATGCTTTGGTTAATTGTCGCTTGAAAAAATTTAAATGACGGGTTTAAGAAAAAAATCATGAAATTGCCGCTGTCAGTCACATTGCAACTCAGTTTTTTTTGTACGATTATTTTTATTAAACAATATTCAAATTGTTTTTATTTAAGAAGACCATATATGAAGTAAATACAAAATAATTGGATTTGTAATGCAATTTTTACACGATTTAAACTTATTTAAATCATTCTAATCAATCGATTTGATTGATTTTATTCCTGTCATAAAATTTGTCACAAAATATTTTTACCGCTCTTCCACATTTACATAAAAAAATAAGTTTTTTGTTTATTTAAACACTGTTAAAGGATAATGTTTGTTAATTTTTTAATATTTAAAAAACCCGGCTTTATTTTGAATAAATTAACCAAAATTCAACTCTAATTATTGCAATATTTCAAGAAATAATTTATTTTGGGAATAAAATTATTTTTTTGTTATTATTACTGGTAAATAGTAAGTTTCTTTGCATTTGCAATAATGTTTTTGACAAAAACTTTGTAATATAATAATATTTAATTATTTATGTTTAAAATTAAGTTTTCTTGTATTAACAATATCTTTAAAAAAAATAAGTGATTTATCAACGGCAGCATATTCAGGCAAAGCAATCAGTCCAAAAATAATATATTGTAAGCAAGGCCGTCCGCGTTTTTGCCACGCAACTCGACGGAGTTTTTGCTTAATAATGAATTTCTTTATTTGAATGTATTTTAAAGCTTTTATTTATTTTTGCTTTATTATATAATTCCGTATTCACTAATAATAATTGTCTTGATTTATCAAACATGCAAATTAGTTTAATTAAAAGGGTCGCGGTTGTGATTGAAGGCATTCAAGAATTTGAAAAACCTCTTCATAATAACAATAATTGAATAAACTTCTTATTTAAATATTAATGAAAATATGAGTTTACTTAATAAGTTGTTTTCTCAAATTAATCAAACCATCAATGGTATAAATAATTAGCATGATAATAATGATGCGCCGGCTATTTTAACATTTTTTGCCTGAAGACCATAAGCTAAATTACTGATTCATTAATTACGCAAATATTATAAAAAACAAATAATCTTATGCTAAAAAAATCAATTAAAGTATCTAAAAATAAGGTTGAGTAAAAATATTTTATTATACCTTCGCAAAAATAATAAATAAACAAAATTTTTTTTTTGTAAATAGTTGCGCAGTTGAATTATGCCTTCAAATCAAACGCCGAGTCGGATTATGGGACGGGCAATACGTTGCCCACAAATCACCCAGCCGGATCCGCCGCAGGCGGCCGTCAACTCGAGAAAAATCTTGCAACTACAAAAATAGTGAAAATATGCGTATTGCAAATGAAATTTAAAAAAATAAGCAATAATTTGAGTCCAAAATAAGACACCAAATCCGGCAAGTTCAGCGGAATCTACCAAATCATCTCGGAAAAAT
Organism: Globodera ellingtonae; assembly: GCA_001723225.1. Taxonomy (NCBI): domain Eukaryota; kingdom Metazoa; phylum Nematoda; class Chromadorea; order Rhabditida; family Heteroderidae; genus Globodera; species Globodera ellingtonae. The sequence goes on along the minus strand of MEIZ01000159.1, from coordinate 68,710 downwards.
ACTTTTTAAAATTAAAAATAAGTTACAATTTGTATTGCATGATTTAAGAAATAATTCGATATCAATTAAATAGTAAAAAACATATTTTGTCAAAAACAATAAATGAAAATAAATTTCAATTTGGGTAAATAAATATTCAAACATAATGAACAATTTAATATTTAATGAATAAAAATTAAAATCAATTAAAATTTTCAAATTTTACTTATTTTGAAATAATTAGCAGGGTTAATTACAAAATATTAAAGAAATTTCCAAGCAATACGGCCTTGAATTTTTAATAACAATAAAAAAAGTCGACCAGGTCCCGAATGGGACTAGACGGATAAATCGATGAAACATCATTAATTATTTTTGGATATTTAGCATAACTTTTGTATTTTTTCACTGTTTAAAGCGGCATGTGGACAACTTTTTTCTAGCAGGAAAAGGAGCTTAGGTATATTTAATTTTTCATACGTTAATCAATAATCTGCTCAGTTCCCAAATCGTTACATTTTTTGCTAAAATTATCCAATTGGGATTAGTTTGTTTTAAATTTTTGCTTTTTTTTTTGTATTTGTTTTATATCGTAGAAACATGGTTTTTTTTATAATTAAAAGCTTTATTTAATTGGTAAAAAATATTTTATTGTTAATTTTAATTTTTTTATATAAGTTGAATGTAAAAACTTTGATGTGAATTGGTTTTTTATAATTGAATTTTGATTTTAATATGATTTTTAATTGTTTTTATTAAACATGTTTTTTTAATTTATAACTCTAATTTTACTCATTGCAAGTTATGGTCAAATGTGCATCAAGATCTTAAATATTTAATATATTATTTAAACCTACAAACAACCAATGGTAAATGAAAATAAAAAATATAATAAAGACTAATAAAGAAAATCCATATTTGTAACATTTTAAAAAATGCACTGTTTTTTGGCCAAACGACTTTGCTCATGGAGGAGGAACAAAATCAATTATCATAAATTTTATGAATGGAGGGGCGATTCCAATTAGCTGCCGACAATCATTAGATGATTTATCGAACCAAATTGCCGGGCGCATTTATTGCCCAATTAATTCATCAACAAATTCTTCATCATTCTTATAAGTTAAAAAATAAAATAATAAACATTACCTGTTAAATATTATAAAAAAATAATTCCAATTGGTCCTTGGCATTCACGTTTTTGGCGATAATGCCTGCCAACATTTATAAAACTCTGTTTTAAGGATATTTTTATTTGTTGGTGGTGTTTTGGACCCTATTAATTAAATAACTTTTAATCCATTACCACGAACTGAGTGATAATAGAATGCGTCAAATTTTTTCTAAAATATATAAAGAAGAATTTAGAATATGCTATATAAATATTATGAGCTGCAAGCATATAGTTAATTCGACTAAGATCCACACGCTGTTTGACTACGGGATCCACACCATTTGAACTACAAGATTAAAAGTTTGGTTAATTGCTAAATTTTGTTTCAAAAACAGGTTGTAGTTAAATACTACATAATCACCAATGCGTTAAAAAAATCTAAAAATGATTATTCGAAAAAAGCAAGCATTGCCAACTACAAGCCATTCAAAAGTTTATATTATAAAGATATTCGATCAAAAAAATGAATTATATCTTTAAAGTTAAAACATTGCTTTTAATGTTATCCACTAAAAAAATTTGCATATTGTGTTAATTACCCAAATGTGAGCCGATAAAACAAAAAAATTGAGATTTTTAATCAATTAATTTAATGGTCTAAAAAGTTACGTTAACAAAAATAAATAATAATGGTATTTCAAGTAAAAAAATGTTTTATTAAACTGTTATGTGGGTGAATTGAAATAATTAATCGAGATAACATTTTTTAAGTTTTTAATATTTTTAACAGCATATCAAATATCTTATAGAAATATATAACCAATTAAAGCAAAAAAAAGTATACCAAATACAAAATATTTTTTAAAATTCAAAATTCATTATTCCCGTGCAGAACAAAAAAAGAATAGAATTCTGGCTTAAGGTGCGCATGCGCATTAAGAACTTTTTTTTTCTTATAGCAGCCAAAAGCAATCATCGCGCGCTCGCCCGCCCGCCAGTAACCCAGGGCGAGTCGCTCGCTCCGCTTCGCTCCCTCGCTCGCGCATGTCGAGTTAGCTTAATGGACCCAGCCATTAGACACTTTGTCACATAACTTGTCGACACTTTGTCTTTGGTCAAAAATTTTTTCTTTTCTGGAATCAGCGTGTCAAACTACCCCACCCTAACCTATTTAGGCTTAAACTTTTCTCCTCAAAAAACACTCTGTCCCCTTATACTACTGACGGCCCTGGCGGAACCGGTTTGAAGCTCGTACCGGCCTCAGCGCCGTATACCCCTTCTTCGTGATAGAGTCACAATTCTTTTTTTAAAGTGCAGCATCGCTTGCTCCATCTTTTCGTAAGCAACGCCAAGCAGCTACACATAAATACTAGGTTTATTTATTTATTTGTTTATATAAATTAAAGATTTTGTTTTGCAATTTTAATAATCCTTTTTCCCATCAATTTTGATTGGCTCAATAGGTGGCGCTTTAGCTTATTCTTGTTTGTTTCTTTTTGTTAGGTATCTTTTATATTCAGATCGATTTCGAGTAAAATTGTGAATTTGAATTATTTATTTTGAATACAAATGAAATTTCATTAAATCGATATAAAGGTATATATAAATATTTTCAGTGAATACGGCTCGCTTTGGCCAAGTTTGTTTCTAGGCTGCAAACTTTTTTGTCATAACAGTCCATATTGGTCAGACAAGCTGGTTGCCGCTTTGGAGGCAGAGGACCCCGTTGAGGAACCCCGGAATTCGCTGTCTGGGGTGGAATCGTAAAGCTGTTGTCACCATCGGTAATACATATAGAAAGTTTTCTTTACTATTACTTATCCAAATTGTTATTAAGAATGGAATGCGTAAAAATGATTATAAAAAATATTAAATGTAAATTAATCAAAAACATTAATTAAATATTTTAAATTTTTGAATCCAACTTGTAAAATACATATATACAAATACATTAACTGTGAGTATTATTCCTAATTGTATAATAATCATTAATAAATTATTTGAATATTGTTAACCGAAAGCAAAAACTTGCAGAAAACGCAATAAAGTTATATAAATTAGCATTTAAAATTTACACAAACATCATATTAAATGAAGTCAAATAAAAACCAATATTTTAAATTTTGTGGCTGCTATTTTTACTCCACTTCTCTCGTGATAGCATATACATACAACGCTTGGAGTGCGACATTTTAATGATTCATTTAGCTTTACGATAAATTTTTTGGGAGCTAATGAATGCGAGAATATTGATAATTTATTTTTTATGGTTGCCGTTTTTCTTTTATCCAGCATGTGGCACTTAATTGATAGTGGCCAGAACACAATATAAATCAATAAAAGTAAATAAATGAAATTTAAAAATGCGGAAATATTTTAAGTATATATCTCTTTACCTTTTACTTAGGCGTTGCATTGCTAAAATTGATTATGCTGTCTAAACATAAATATAAAACTATTGCATAAAAAAAAATTTTACTGTGAACTAATCCATACAAATTAAATTTATATGAATTTCTCTATAAATTAAATGCATCTTGAAGGTCACAAAGAGAATTAAAAATACCTGAAATTTAATATTCAAAAACTGTGATTAAATTAATTTGCGACAAAAATAACAAAAATAGTCGTCAGTGCAATGTGGGTAAAATAACAAAATTAAAATAAAGAAAAATTTACCTAAATATGTGCATAAACATTGGGAAATCATTAGAAATAATAATTTAAAAGTGTTTAAGGTACACGTTATATTTTTATAAAAAATAGTGAGCTTTATGCTTGGTTTAAAATTATGTCTTATATCAATTCATTACAAACTATTATTACAATTTATTCCTAATCAATAACCTGACGCAGAATCTAAAATAATCATTCTAAAAGTGAGAGATTTTAAAATTATTAAAAAAATAAAATATCTATTTATATTACTGAGCAAAAAAAAATTAACTCACCCATCAGCGGTTTATTCTGCCGACTTACGAAATTTTTTCTTTTAAATCTGCCATCACTAATAATGAAACTAAATAAAATGCAGCCGCCGGTCAAGTTCGACAAACGAACATATTTAATTTTTTAATTTAGTTTTTGGTCATTTGAGTTTTATTTAACGTTTAATTGTATTTGTTTGTTTTCTATTTCTTAAAATTATTTTGTCCAGTATAATTTGCTATTAATTGATACTGCTTTCTACTTTATTAAAAATAATTTTAATTATTTTTTATGTAAATGAATATTTTTCTCCCTCATCCTCCACTTGCACAATCTCGGGCAATTGCATTTGCCAATTGACCCCCATCTCCACCTTCTCCCGCTTGCTGCTTCATTGTCGTCTTGACTGCAGAGCGGCACTCTTATTTATTTTGGTGATAAGCTTCATTTTAGATGATACTATTTTTTTGATGCAGCGCACCAAGGTACTTTTAAAAAAATAATATTTATTTGGTAGTAAGCACTAATTTTCATTTGCAAAGTTATTTCTCTATATCCTTGTTTAATTAAGATAATTTTTTATTAGTCGGCTTGTAAATTTAGTATTTTTATTGGTTACCTTAATAAGATTTTAGAATTAAAAGTTGTATGCTCGAATTGAATATTTTGACATTTTTAGAACTTTTTTGTTTTCTTTATTTCTATGAAATGTTTTTTTTTTAGTTTTCTTATTCAAATAAATTTTTACTGTTCATAAATGTAATTTTATTTTTCGAAATTTGTGATTTTTGGTTTTTTTAAACTTCCAATTATTTTTCATTTGTTTTGTCTATTTTAAAATTTTCTGATTTTTGAATAAATTTAAACAATAAAAATAAGGCGTATGTAAAGCATATTCGCTATTTTATTTATAGTATTAATATATTTATTTATCTTTTATTTATGGACTTTTTTCTTTGATTATTTTTGAATATTTGAGCAGTTGAGAGGTCTGTCTTTTCCAATAATGCTCGAGTTCAGAGGGACTTTGGCGATCTTTCCGGCAACAATCGCAATCGCAATCATAATTTTTATTTTCATTTAAATTTTAAGCATAAATTAGTGAATTTATAAACATTTTCTAATCGTCAAAATTTAGTTTTGCTCTCGTGTATGCCTTTGATTTTTATTTAACGCTATTTTATATTCATTTAAAAATTATTTTCGACAATATTACGAAGTTCTTCGTTCCAACCATAACACTCAGTCAAAATTTTTATGTTCACTGGAAATTTTTTTGATCTCACATGTAAGAAAAAAACTATTTTAATTGTTTTATTTCCAATAATTTAAAAATAATGTTTACCTTTTTATTCATAAAACAATGTAATTGAGCTTTAGTTTAACAATGCAATAAATTTTTTATAGAAGAAAGTTTGTTTCTTTATTCTTTATATTCCAACTTCCCTTATTCGGATTGCCTTATTTTGTTTGAATAAGTTGTATTTTATTTAACATATTTCCATTTAATACTTTATTTTAAAACTTGTTTAAAATAAGATATTTTTAATCTTTTGTTTTTTATGGTTTATTTTTAATTGATTTTTGTTTTTTCTTAATAAAATTAAAAATTTTAATAAATAAATTGCGAATATTTATAGGGGAATATGTCTATTTTTTAAGCTGTTTTTATTGGTCATCATGGCGCTTTTCGACGTGAACGCACAATACTTATGTGTTCTCTAATTATTACAATTAATCGAACCTTTCTGTTTTATCATTCCGGCCGCAAATTTAAGTTATTGATTATTTTGCATTGCTGGTAAATGCAGCTGGCGGAAATCCGGTAATCATCAATTAAACTAAAATAATTTTTAAATGGGGTGCGTTCATGTCCAAATTACTCTCGCCGTCACTCTCTCTTTTTAGCACACTATTTCTTCAAAAAAATAAAATTTTCAGAAATTAAAATAAAACACTAAAAGTTTATGCTATGAATATTGACTAATTGTAATTAAAAAAAGAATTACAATGAAACAGAATTTTCAATTGTCTGAAACCGTAAAATAATGTTTAATATGCTCCAAACAAATATGGAATACAAAAACTCATTCTGTCGAATTCCAGCGGTCGTTGAATTGCTATATGCACACCAATTCCCTCATAACCACATGTGCATTACAAGAAATAGGTACGTTAATGCAATAATTTTTTATTTATTTTTAATATTTCTAATAACTTATCAGCTTTGGTTTAAGTGAACAAATATGACCGAAAAAAACACATAAATAAATGATAGTTTAAAAGAGTTAAATAATAAAATTTCTCATATTCGGAATGCAATATTAAAATCTATTTAAAAATTATTCCATGGATCGAAAATATTAAAATAAAAAATATTGAAATAATTATTTTGCATCTTTGCTGAAGAAGTCCGCGCGTCTTAAAAAATAATGTATAATAGGCTTCTGTTTAAATGGATTAATATTTACTTGGAAAGAGCTGAACGCTTTGTTAGCATACCAAATTTAAATTTAAATAAACAAATAAGTAAATATTCATCATCAAATAAGTTCAGAATCAGCAGGTTGGGTCTGAAAACTAAAGATGAAGACATTCAAAATCATATAATTTATGAAAGTTTACTTTTAAAAACTTTTGTTAGAATTCAAATAACTATAAATAAAATGGCTACTAAAAAATACTGAAGCAAACAAATTATATACAAAGTGAAGAATATTGAATTTATTTAAATTTTATTTTTTCGTTAAATTTAAAATTACTTTATTTATAAAATTTTAAATTTAAAAATTTAATTAAAATTGTCGTAATAGACGGACAGTATGTTAACTCGCATGCGCACAGTACAAGGACAGGTCGTTTAAGCATTGAAAACGCCACGACTTAAATAAAGTACTATGGTTTCAAGTCTTTTATAATAGAAGAAACACAACATTATAGTCCATTTATAAAACTGAGTACCCTCATTTATTGAATCAATTACATATGATTAATTTGAATACTGTTTATTTTTTTATTAAAACATGCAAAAAGAGTTAATATTAAATCCATAATTAAAAGTGAGATTCCTGTAAAAAATTGTTATAAACCATTAAAGTTTTATTTAATAAGATGAAAAAAGTAAAAAACATAAATTAGATAAATAAAACAACCTTAAATGTAAAAATAGTCAGCCTTTAAAATACCAACCCAATAGTTTAAAAAAAATGCCAAATACTTAACAAAATCGTATAGCGTTATGCGGTAATCGAACGAATTGTCAACAAACGCAGCTTTCGCGTGATAACAATCTATAAAAAACAATTATAATCAATAAATATAGTGAAATAACAACCAAAAAATAACTACAATTTAAATAATGGAATGTTTTATCTTTTAAGATTAGGTAAAACGAACCCGGTACCGGGTTACAATGAGTAAATACATTTTATGTTTATAACAAAAGCATTCATTATATTTTATGCTTTAAGTTATTTATTTTAAGGTGATTTTGTTCATAAAATTTCTTAACAAAGTTTTTACAACAACAAAAGAATAAATGAAAAATCCTTGGTCTGAAAATTAAAGAACTACCGGATGGAACACATAAAATAATTTAATAAATTATTGGATCAAATCTAAATAATAGTTAAATGTTAGAAAGCTACTTGTAGGATATTATCTTAATTTATTTAATTTAAATTATAAGAACCAATTCATATTTTAGAAGAAATTAAAAGCAAAACAATTAGCGACCTGTTAAACGACTAATGAATTTAAATATTGGAATAATATAAAACAACGGTGACATCGTCTACATTCGGAAAGCTCTGATCGGCCGCAGGAAAAACGAACTATTATAAGGGGATATAAATTAAAAATAACAAAAAATCAAGCAAGTCTTCAAAGCAAACGCTCAAGAAAAACATGTATTAAATTATAAAAAACTAAACTATAAAAAAATTTACAAAATCCTTCTAAAAAATTTAACATTAATATAAATCAATTAAATAATTTGAATTATCCTAATTCCTAGTGTAAGAAGAGTTGAGATATTTTAAATGAATATTGACTACAAGAATAATAAATCAAATTCTCTATGGCCATACCGAAATTAGATTTAAACCATTTCTGCGAATGTTATCCTTTCGAATCGGTCTTTGGCAGATCATTGTTTAAGCAATGATCCATGGTTTATTCATTAATATTACTGTTGGATGACTCTGATCGAAGACCTTTATTAATATAATCTTTTTTCTTCATTGCTTTCTTTATGTGTTTTTTTAAATGTTAGTTTTTAAGCATAAGTTTGAGAAATAAACAGGTTTTAAAGAAGCTGTATAAAATAATATGATTTTTTTAATTTAGGCCATCCTTTTTATTTTTTAATTACTTAAATTATGCTTACCTATTGGGGGTTGTCAAAATTTACTTATGTTATTTGGAGTTGTATTTAATGCTGAAGTCAGTCTAATTTCATCCAAGTCATGCATCCTTTTTTGGGGTTTAATTTTCATTTTGACTTTTTCTGACCATTTTGATTCGGTATTTTATCGCTTGTATAATATTTTGTTGTATTATTTATTGAAAATTTTACCTTGAATCTCGCATATTTTTAGTATTTTAAACTTTTTTAAGTAACTTTTATCTTGCTGACTTTTGTTTACGATAACATGCTGAAAAGCAGAAAAAAAAATATTGGGCTATTTTTCCCAATTAACCAACTTTTGATTATGGTAGTGGCAACCATTTGGTGGTGGTCGAGCAGTACCGAAGTTTTTTAAACAATGTATCGATTTAAATTTCTGTAACCATTACACAGTTACATGATATACTAATGTAATGAACATAAATATTTAATTAAATTTTTACAACTAAAAATAAACAAAAAAATGATTTTCATAAAAATAAAACTTATACTCCTGCTGGCACAAAAAATTTCAAATAAAAAATTATTGAAAATTCAAGTACCCATGTAAATCTGACATTTAAATTTTAATCAATTTTACATATCAATTAATTTTAAAAATTTCGAGCAACCAATTGAAAATTGTCATAATAGCAAATGAAAATTAAAAGTTGAA